>CAUYRT010051390.1:0-46384 GCA_963574885.1 Lepilemur ruficaudatus
TATTCAGCCTGACATATACTCCTTGCCAGTAATTAGATTTGGCAAGAAAACCTAATGACATTTCCCACCCAATATTTCAGATGGCAGCAGAGTAGAAGACAATGCTATGTAAGGAGATTTTTCTTCCCCATAAAGAATAGAAATCTGTGGCATAAAAGTTACTTACACTAGACTTATGTCACTTTTAAAATAATAATATAATAGTAATAATTCCATGACTGACAGTCAATGGTATAGCACAACAAAAAATCTTAAAATAATTTAAGTAACAAATGACAAATTTTTAAATTTGCAGTGTAGCATCATTTTTTCCCTGAAAGACTATGAAAGATTTGAATCTTCTGGTCCAAATGATTTATTTGCATTTTTTAGATAAATCCTTAAAAACCTTATATATCAATGATAGAAAACAAATGAACTACCATTAAATGATAGGTTTTTCTTTACTCATATGAAGTGGCAAATGACTTCATCCACCTGGAGATGTTCTATTTGTTCTAGAACAAACTGCTTAAATGTTACTAGATCTATAATGCTTTCCTCTTCAGAGTACCTTGAGCTTGCTTTTCCTCGTACTATCTAGCAAGTATATGTAAGTATTCATTTAAAAACGATTATTGCGTGCAGGTACTTGCTTTGAGGAAGAAAGTACAATGACAAGTTAAGAAGTGTATGTTCTCTAACAGAGTTCAATTTCAAGGGAAAGAGCTCCCCTGTGTCCCCTGCAAGTGAACTGCATTACGGAAGTGAGGGTTAAGTGAACAGAAAAGATAATTGCAGATTATGAGAAGCATCTTGAAATAAATAAATACAGTAGCATATGATGATATATGTAACTAGGTAGTATGTAACTAGGTGAGAAAGATCGAAAGAGGTAATATCAACAAGATGATCAAAAAAGACTCGGCTATGGATATGTCCTAAGACTAAAGGACAGGAACGTGGAAGAAGCAGTGGGATCCGCTCACAGGGCATTCCTGGAAGTAAGTTTCGTAAGATCTTGGCTGTTCAAGGAACAGAGAGGATATCTGTGTGGTGATCTTGGCGATCATTGAGAGAGGGGACTGCATCTTATATATTGCCTGATTTCTATCCTCTAGCAAACACCTTGAAAGAAATGCTACAAAATTGTCGACTTATAAATACCTGAGCAACTGAAACATATGTTTATAACACCATGACAAGTTGCAAAGGAATTATCTTGTGAAATCACATTAACACAATACCATAATTAATAATAACACACATGGTGTGTAAGTTTGCTAAAGAGGTGTGGTAGAGGCAATTGAAGTAATTGCATGACAAGGGAATTAGTGAGATTTCTAATGGTCAAGGAAGAAGTCCTTATTTTTGAATAAAGAAATAGACAGGAGCTTCTCATAATGAATACATCTTTCATTTTGAACAAAAATCTTCAAATAAAGGCTTTCGTTAACAAATTTCAGGCAATATTATGCTTTTAAAAATGGTGGTTGGGGATTAGCATATGTTTCATTGATATTTGGAAAACTAACGGTAATTATTGGTTAATACTGATGTACTTGATTTAAGGAGGAAGAGCAAGAAAAAAGCAAGAAAAAAATCTGAAGAAGTTTTTGGAAATGTCTTTTACTATCGAGAGTGGTTTTAGACATTTTTCTTTTAAGATTTTCTTGATTTATAACAAATGTCCTTCATTTATAATGTACTTGTGAGTATTTATTTAGATGATACTTTCCCTATGAATAATAAACAAACAAATCTAAGTTATTTTCAATGTTAAGAGTTCAGGGAATAATTTGGCATTTTACTTAAAACACCCTGTTCTTTGCAATCTGAAGAATATATCCATTGGAATTGATTAATTAAAAACACTCAAAGACTTTCTTACATTAGTCATATTTACTAAGACCACAAAGGTTCAAATAAATATTAAAAAGTCTGATATTTTAACAATGAAAAATATTTTAGACAAATATTTGAAACTTTTTAAAATTTTTTTTTATTTCAGCATATCACAGGGGTACAAATGCTTACGTTATGTATATGGCCTTTGCCCCACCTGAGTCAGAGTTTCCAGAGTTTCAAGCTTGTCCATCGCCCAGATGGTGTGCAACGCATTCTTTTTTTGTTTGTTTGTTTTTTGGAGACAGAGTCTCGCTCTGTTGTCTGGGCTAGAGTGCGGTGGCGTCAGCCTCACAGCAAGGTCAAACTCCCGGGCTCAATCCATCTTCCTTCTTGAGCCTCCTGTGTAGCTGGGACTACAGACCTGCGAAACCACGCCTGGCTAATTTTTTCTATTTGTAGTTTTCCAGCTAATTTCTTTCTATTTTTAGTAGAGACAGGGTCTTGCTCTTGCTGAGGTTGATCTGGAGAACTGCTGACTTCAAGGGATCCTCCTGCATAGGCCTCCCAGAGTGCTAGGATTACAGGCGTGAGCCACCACGCACAGCCAAACATTCTTAAATTTACTTTTAAGCAATATAAATTTCTCTGATGATTGGTTACCTAATTGATAAATCTGTTCTTTTGATGCTGTTTTCCTTGATACAGACCTTCATGTTAGATCAGCTAGTTTTTTGTTTTTTTTTTATTAAGAAGTACTTTGAATAAGACCAACACTGAAGCAAATAAACAAGCAAGTAATGCTCCTCCCTCTCCTCTTATAAAAGGAAACAAAGGCAAGGCAAGGAAAAGGTATTTTGCGAGTGATACATTCTGTAAACCAGCAGTAAGATTTCTATATTTTACCTTTTTTCATATAATTAAAGGTGAAAAATCAATTCTGTATACTTTTTGCTTTGGGTGAATGACTTCTTGTCCTGAACTTTTTTTTCCCCCTTCTGAAAATTTTATTGGGGGAAAACTACAAAACATTTACAGTACAATGTTTACAGTCAGAATTTGTAGTGAGCTGATTTCCCAAAATATATTACCACTCAAGTTGACTAGATCAGCTAGTTTTAACATAGTGACTGACTTGTTTACCCTGCAACTAACAATGGCCCGGGGAAAAGATTCTGTAGAAAAGCTGACATTTATAGTTAACTTACTGGGATTCCAAATGTGTTTATACCATAAATATATTTAGTAGAAATAAGCAATATTCCAGGAAAAGAGAGGTAAAGTGGTTAACTTGTTAATAATATGTCAATAATATGTATTCTCCAGGAACAATCTCTGGCCATAAAATTCTCCCATATGTGGTGAATCCTATGATGAATAATTTGATTTATATTCTTATAGTCACTTTTAAAAGAATTATAGGTCTAGCTTTGACTTGTTTTTGAATGTAAACCTTGACTTTATTTTGAGGTTTATGATTCATGCAGTTCACATTTCTGTTCTTGAGGTGAGTAGGAAATTTTTTATAATTAATTATATAGAGTAAGATTATTTAACTGAAGCCCAAAGGCCTAATTCCTGCTCTTAATTGTAATACTTTTTAATATGTAAGATCCAACTCTTCCAGATTTGTATTTTTACCCTTTTTATTTCACTTATTATATTCTATTCTTTGTATGGTTATTAGGCATATCTTATATTGCTTAAAGTATTAGACATCCTCATGGAAATGACATTTGTTTTTTAATCTTTATTTTCTCTTTAGCTCTTAGCAGAACTATAGCACATGTGGTAGGTACTTGATAAATACTGTGCAAATTGAGGCTGTCATACTTTAAAGATTTTTTTTTTTCTGAACAGCTAGCTTTAGTTTTTGATTCAAGATGGAGACCAGAGATCAATAGCTATTGTTATCTAGAAATGGGGCAAGACGATAGCTATTTATTGATGGAATAAATCCCACAGACATATTTTGTATCCAGGTAATAAAAAGAAAATTGGCAATTTAAGGCCAATTTGAAATTAGTTAATTGATGTGAACATGAAAATTTACTTCAGAGCCAAAAGAATTTGGATTTACATTCTTCAGATTAAAACATATAGGCTAGATCATATTGTTAAACAGCATATTAAACTGTATTTAACATTTAAAAAATTGAAAATACATTTATTATTCATTCATTCATTTAAATAATTTATTGATTTGGGCATACACTGTTGTAAGTACTGAGGACAGGACTTTGAATAAAAGAGACAATTGTTTCACCATCACAGAATTTACCTCTTAGATGGAATGCAGAGTGGCAGAACAGGATAATAAAGAAATGAATAAGTAAGTGTGTCGTAGGATAAACAGTGAAAATTGCTAAAAAGAAAATGTAAGCAGGGGAAGGGAGACTGTAAGTGCTAGATGTGGGAATATTGCTATTGTATACGGGGTTTGTAAGTATTTTAACTGGGGTGTATACGGTAGTCAGGGAGAACTCATTGCTAGAGCTGGATTTGAGCAAAAATCTGAAAGGAATGAGGAAGCGAGGCATGTGGATACAGGGAGACAACAGAGAATGGTGTGTGCAAAGGTCTTTTGGAAAGTGCATGTTTGAAGTGTCCAATAAACTAGGAGACCCAGCACGGCTGCAGTGGAAATGAGTGAGGGAAACATCAATAGAAAATGCAGACAGAGGGGTAATTTCAAAGCACTAAACAATACATCTTGTTCAAAAGGATGTAAAATTTTATAATAATAAACATGTTTTCTAAGTTGTTTGTGGTATCTTTTGTATACCAAGCATGATGCTAAGTGCTTTATAAAAATACTGTCATTTGATTCTCCTAATCATCCCATAAATGAACTCTAGAGAGATCACATAATGTGGCAAGGTTATGGAACAGGAAAGTGACTGAATTGCGACTAGTTTGTAGCCAATATTGTTTTTTCTCTTAAATAAAAAATAAATGTTTTAAATTATTAATTATTCATTTATTTTATTTTATTTCTTTTATGTATTTATATTCGCTGGAATGACCTAATTCAGAACAATATTTAGTGTGCAACTAACAGTAGCCTTATCTTTACTGGAGTAGTTAAATTATACTGCAATATAACATTCTAATATGCAACTCATTGAGCTGCACCTATCTGTCACGGCCTGTGATAAGTATCTAGCGACAGCATTTGTGCACTCATGACCTGTCTGAATTTTATGTCCTGTACAAGTATTTGCATGCTATACAAGTCCAGCTGAAAGTTGACTACCTGAACTCACAATTGAAAATTAATAATTATCTGAACTCACTTTTAAAAAGCAATGCTCCTTCCACTATAGAGCAATAAGCACTGGTTAGGTGAGCAAACAGAATATAAGCTTGATTGAATTCATATTCTACCCAAATATAATTGCTTTTAATCATATCAGTTTCACAATTGTTCTTCATTCAACACATTTCCATTACTCCAAAATATAATGTGAATAGAAAAGGGTAATGCTTTAGTATTATACTTAAACAAGTTAGTATTTAAATAAAATTGGAACGTAAAAGAAATGTGTCTATCAATGGATCTTATACAGTTTGGATAGGCTGTTGATGAACCAGAAGGTTCTTTAGGATTTAATCACCAGTCATCTGAAAGCTCTTTCAAAACTTCAGACAGCAGCAGTGACTTGCAATTTCCAATATCAGTGACAAATGACCTAAATCAAGAATACTGGATTTGCATATTCATAATGCAATTTGAGTACTAATGCTTTTGACCACTAGGGAACTATTGATATAATTATGTTAATTTCCAATATGTTCCCCAATGTTCTCTCCATATCAGTGATTGCTTACAAGAAAGTTAGTATTATACATTTGAATGCAAATATGAAAAAACAGCAAATTTTCACAAAAGCTGTATTATATTAGAAAATACACCCAAACAAGTCAATATAAAGAAAATTGACAGACTACAACTGAATTAATACCAAGTATTTTGTTTATATTTAAATTGCTTTTCAATCAAACTCACCGTATCATAACATTTCCATGAAAAATGCATTGGCTATGATCATATGAAAATACTGCAGTTTGTTTGGTCACGTGAATAGTTGATGCCACGGTTTCTTGATCAATTTGACTGTGTGACTACACACATACACACACACACACTCTGTATATCTCACTTTATAAAGGTATCTGAGACCTTGCACAGAGTCATATTTCAGTGCCTTCATAGTAACCTTAAAACTAAGGAGTCATTGCTGAATTTGAGGAACAGTTTTTGTTCAGCAAGATCTAACTAGAATGAATAACAATGAGCTCATTAATCAAAACTACACCAATGTCCGAAAATTTAGAAATGCAGGATATTTTTGCATGAGGGGCCACATATCAAAGATAGTATTAAAAAAGGAGTGAGGGGCAAGAAAAAAATCACTAAGAACACTCAGTGGGAAATAAATTTGCATAATGTAGCATTTCACCTTTTCCAAGGGGAAAAGAACATTTGATCAGTCCTAGCCTGGCCATCCTTTGTAATTATAAGCCCTAACTATTAAATCTAAAATTAAGTAGTACAATGTATATGTATATGTGTATATTTAATTGATTTTGTTAATGTTGTACTAAATATACCTCACAATGTTTCAAAAGTGAAAACAGAAACACAAACTTTACAGCTATTATTTATACTGATCCAATAAAATATGTGCTGCTATTGTGATCATAAAATGGTGTGTGTATCTTTTGCTACTAAAATAATTGAGCTAAGGATTTGTAACCCTGACATCCAAGCTGTAACTATCTAAACTGTTTACCAAACCTGGAAGATTTATGGATGGTTAGTTCTCACAGTAGGTTTCAACATAAATTAGAGTTTGTTATCCCAAATATAACTTCTGCACATCAAAGAATCTATATTCTATCTCTTCTAATATGTGCTACATTGCTCAGTCTTTCCGATGGATTTCCTGTTTGCCCTTCTGTGTGTGCTCAAATAACCTTGCCAAGATGGAAAGTCTATGGATGATTAATTTTTAATTTTTTCTTGCTGGGCCTTACTCATTGACCTAAATTCTATAGTCCCCTTCCTCAATCAGAGCTAATTGATCACTTTTCTTTGACTTGATTGTATTTTCTCTTCACAGTAATATCTTTCAGTTGAAGATAGTAGTATGACTGCAGACCAGATTCCCTAACTTATGTGAAAAATGGTAAAGGCCTAAAAACTGGGCTCAAAACCTATCATTAATGTACACCTGCTGCTTCTCTAGCCCATCTTTTATCTGCCAAATTACATTTTATATTTTGACTTTCATTTTTATTCT
This sequence comes from Lepilemur ruficaudatus, assembly GCA_963574885.1. Taxonomy (NCBI): domain Eukaryota; kingdom Metazoa; phylum Chordata; class Mammalia; order Primates; family Lepilemuridae; genus Lepilemur; species Lepilemur ruficaudatus. The sequence goes on from CAUYRT010051390.1 coordinate 7,131, forward strand.
AAGGCAGTATGTAATTATACAGTATTTTAATCAAATTCAGGTAAAGGTAAAGGAAGTCATCATCTCCATTGGGTTTTACAATAGCTCAACCTAACCCATGAAATTTGAGAAGAATGCATATTTTGTCACTATTAATATATTATCTTAATTTTAATGAATTATGATTTATAAAATTCTTTACATTTAGTGCACTGTTTAAATTGAAATACCTTATAGGCCCAAATTAACAAATAATTTTTTAGGAGCTCTTTACCACTTTACATTCATGAATTCATTCTTCCCATAAATCTGTGTCCTCAACAAAAATAATATATAAAAGTTTCTAATATAAAGTAAAAAATGCAATTATTTCAATTATAGCTTGTAACATATAAAGAAGTTATAGAAAATGATGAAAAACCATATATTTGTCCTACGAAATTCAACTAAGGAATTATTAACTTGAAAGATAGCCATTAACACATTGTCCTAGTCTGTGCTGCTATAGCAAACTATCTGAGACTAGGTAATCAATAAAAAGCAGAAACTAATTTTCTTATAGCCTGAAAGCTGAGAAGTTGAAGATGAAGGCATTGGTGGGTTCGGTTGTCTGGTAAGAAAGGACTGCTATGCTTCCAAGTTGGCACCTTGTTGCTGCATCCTCCCTGGGGGAGGAAAGCTGTGTCCTTACATGGTGGAAGGCATCAAGACAATCCAGCAGAATGCTGTGTGAAGCTTCTTTTATAAGGGCTTTAATCTCATACATGAGGGAGGAGCCATCATGGTCCAATCACTTCTTAGAGGCCCCGCCTCTTAATACTATTACACTGGCCATTAAGTTTCAACACCTGAATTCTGGATGGGACACATTCAAACCACAATACACATATATAATGAAATTAGATTTATTTCCATGTATGAGTAGTAACTTATTGTACCTTATAAATCAATGGTGAAGAAATGAACATGGCGCCTAGACATTCTGATTTTATTCATACACATTTTAATAGAATATGCATTAGACGATGTTCTGAATGACCAAGGGTATAGTATAACCATAAATCAGATGATATTGTGAACAATTTGATCATTATGTTGTGTATCTCTATTGCATTTCTTTTATATTTTGGACATAGCACATAGGAAAACGACTGATATTCTGTCTTTACACTTTTGAGAAAGTAGGACATAATCAAGTTTTAAAAGAATAACTTCTCTGTTTTAATGTCATCTCTCTTTAGATATATTTAGGGCAGAGCATACATGAAACTGTCAAGTTCAATTTATTTAATAACGACTTCAGTATCACTTTTGATGACATAAATTTGATTAAACATCAGGTGAATACTATTGGATGCATAGACCAGATTCATTTCCAGCATGTCCCATTTCTGTCAACAAATAATCTAAAAACTCATCATTCCCTACATCACATTCTACTTTGGATAAGCAAATTTCACATTGTGAGACAATGTAGCTCTCTGTTAAATTGACAGCAAAGGTTCATGGATTTAATCTGCTCAAGTCACATACTTTAGGAAAAAAAAGACTGAATGAAAGCTAAGTTCAATCCTCAAGCAATATATAAATAGGATGTGCAAAAAGAATTTTATTTTTGCATCAACAAATTTGGTATTGATGATAATAAGTGGGCAAATTTTAGATTTACTTTAAAAGCTTATCTCTTTAAATTATTATATCTAGTATTGGTATGCGTAGTTACCTGAAGTTTATAAAGTCCATTTATATTTATGTTTGTTTTATCCTAGAAAAATAAACAAGTAAATAAATAGGCAAAACTACACATGCACACACATACATACAAAGTAACAGAGGAGATTATTCATCCTACAATATTTAGAGAAAAATCATAATGCTTAGTACTCATAGAGGTAAATCGTAGTGATCTGTGGTCAAGCTATTTTTGTTATGTACATAAATTCACTAAATATCTTAGTAATTTTAAATTTCTATATAATGGAAAAACGTCATAAATAAATTTTTAATTCATTAGTGTATCTCTCTGATTTTCTGTTTCCTCTCTACTTTTTCCAGTTTTTTTTAGAATCTAAAAAATGGAATAGTAAACATGCATATGCATTGTGGACAAACCTCCTAAGATGTTTCCAATTAAAGCCTTTTTAACAACACTCATTTCACTTATCACTTCCTTCCCTTTCCCTAGAATTTTGTTCTTATTCTATTATCTTGTAAACATTTTAATATTATCTAAGCTATGATTTAATTTAATAATGTAATATTTTTATTCCCAATATCATTTTATGCTAAGAACCATTACTTTCTTTAACATGTTCATTCTTATCAGCAGCATTAAAATGTCACAAAAAATAATTTTTAAATCACTTTAAGAGACTTTGTGTGTGTGTGTGTGTGTGTGTGTGTGTGTGTACATCTAAGGGGAAACAACATAAAAGGCCAGATTCAAATGAATGTGCTAAGCAGTCAGGTGGCCATATATCAGCTGGCTGTATCTAAAGAGACTCATTCATACTGATAAAGAATGTAATAAAAACTAAATTTACTTTGAACATACAAATAACATTTTTCTTGCAAAAATAGCAAGAGTATGTGTAAATGAATCTTAATAGTCAAATGTAAGTTAAAATATTTTAAAAGACGAACAAAAAGAAAGATTTTGATTTCTAGCAGTATAGTTACCTGGTTCTCTAATTCATCTGCAAATGAATATGTAGATAGCAGTTGAGTAGCACAAAAATATATACTATGCAGAAGCCAAAACTAAATGAAAGCTTGAACACAGAGATAATTTTTTTGTGTTGTATAAAATAAAATCTAAGTTTTCAAACATAAAAGTTTTGAAACATAAAAGACTGGGACCAGAGCTCACCCGAAATAGACAATCTGATAGGAGAGAACAGCTCTCCCTGGCCCATTTACAAAGCTGGGAAGACAAGGGTTGTGTATTTAGTATAAGCATATAAAAAATAAATGAACACAAAACCTAACTTTAGAAGGCTTCAAACAAAGTATATATCCAAAGAAAATGGAATCTGTATGTCAAAGAGATATTTGCACTCCCTGTGTTCATTGCAGCACTGTTCACAATAACCAAGATATGGAATCAACCTAAATGTCCATCAATGGATAAATGGATAAAGAAAATGTAGTGTATATACACACATAGCAGCCTTTAAAAAGAATGAAATTCTGTCATTTGGGACAACACGGATATCCCTGGATGACATTATTTATGTTAAGTGAAATAAATCAGGCACATAAAACAAATACTGCAAGATCTCACTTATATGTGGAATCTAAAAAAGTCAAACCACTGGAAACAGTAAAATGTTGGTTATCACAGGCTGGGATGTTGGGGAATTTGGCAGATGTTGGTAAAAGACTACAAAATGTCAGTTAGATAGAAAGAATAAGTTTGAGAGACTTGTATTATATCATAATGACTATAGTTAATAATAATACACTGTATATGTGACAATTGCTAAGACAGTAAATTTAAAGTATTCTATCACAAAAAAATGCTATGTGTGTAAGGTAATGCATGTGTTAAATAGCTTGATTTAGCCATTCCATAATGTATACATCTACAAAAAATTATGTTGCACACCATAAATATACACAATTTTTTCTTATCAATTAAAAAATCAAAAAAATATGGCAACTATTAAAAACATATCATTTTTCATTTAATTTTTCTAAACATTCAATATTTTTTATATTTTACAAAAACAATAGAGTGGACACACAAACAAAATAAAGCTGAAATAAAAACTTAGTATTTTATCACAGATAGTTTAAGAATCACTATTATGCAAAATTGAACTAAATCAATGGTTTTCAAACAAGGTAGTGGCAAGTGCCCACTTACTTCAAAAAATGATTTTTATTAATTTTACACACGGAATAAAGGGGTCCAAGGACTGCAAAACACAATTTGCAAATCCCCTGAAAGTGATGCTCTCTCACCATTTGATTAGCTTTCAGTTTAACAAGAAGTCTCCTTTCATAGTAGCTATTTTCCGTGAGATTTTAAGATTTGTCCAGAGCTTAACTTCTTGATTAAAAATGGAGCAAATTAAAGAAAGTAATTCAATATGCAAAGTAGACGTCCTCTTAAAACGCTAGGAACAACCTGTACAGAAGTAGAGATCGAAAGGCTTAGAATACTTCCATTTGCTAATGAACAAGAGGCTGCCATGACTTATATGTAGCCCACACGGCCCGCAGGGTAAGTCCAGAGGAAGAAAGTTTAGAGCCCATGAACAAAAATGAGCACTCATTAGCCTTAATTTTTTTCTATATATTTAAAGTGATAATACTGCTTTATATTTTTTCTTTTGTAATTTATATAGAAATCAAAAGAGATAAACACTAAAACATGCTTATTGAATTAAAGGTACATACATATATAATGTATTGCTATGTTTTATAAATATACTTTTTTGATATCTAGCAACTGGCCGTCAGATGTTTTGTAAATGTTTTCAATGTATTTGTTCACTGATAAAATTATTCCTATTTACTTTCTTAGGAATCAATTATTCTTAATTATCCTTAGAATTAATTAACCATACTAAAATAAAAATAATCATTTTTTTTTGTTTCTTAGTGTTTTCTAAAGTTTTTTTAAGACTGTGTCTTGATTATTGGAGGGAAAATAAACCATTACAATAGAAAATTAAAGTTTACCATTGCCCAACTTACTTCTAATGAGCACTGACTTCTCAAAGTCTCCTATTTTCCTTAAGACATCTGATTTCATAATTTCATAGAAAATATTTAAATTCACAACAGTAAAAAATAAAATAATGTTTAAAACTGTGACTCAAAAATCATATCTTCTACATACTGACTTAACAGAAATTTTTTAATGTCAAACAGAAGTTACTTTAACTAAAACCTTGCTAATACGGTTAGAGCTGGTTTTACATTTCTCTTCTGTGCATAATTCTGTTTTTATGCCCCAAATAAATTTCATCATTATGTGCCAGTTTGCCAAAACAGAAAACAAAGAAAACATTGAAATGTGTGTCATATGCATATCTTTGCCAATTATTGTCAAATGATTCTAATATTTTTGAAGCGTTGTAGCTTTAAGGAACTGAGAAACCCAAAGAAATATAGAGAAATATTACCTACCTAAATTAAAATTTGGCTTATTTAATATGGCTGCTTTTCTTTTTTTATTAGTATAGCATATTGTAGAAAAATCAATATTTATGTTCATTCCTATAGTATATAATTGAACTCAAAGATTTATGGGTATATTTAGGGTTATGGAATTATTACATAGGTTTATGGAGGACACTTTATATCTTATGAGTTTTATGTACAAAAGTCTGGGAGGATCAATTACATAATGCTGGCAGGCAAAACTAGGGAATGATTATATATTTATTCTAAAGTTGAGTGAGTGAAAAAGAGAGAGAGAGAGAGAAACAGAGAGAGATCATTCTAGCTTTCACTCTGCTTTTAATAGCAAACTGTTTAACTTTGGGCAAGTCTTTCAACCTGTATAGACCTCAGTATATATATCTGTAAATTGACAGGGTTGAATTAGAGATAGTTCCCTGTGGGCTCTAAATTCCATAATCCTATGAAATAGGTATTGAAGATTAATAGAGTAAGAACGGACTCAATGAAATCACCACTGCTCTGAAGTTAGTTGAGTGAGTGTATGTCTTATATGGGTGCCAGAAAATACATTCAATCAAAGCACATTTTGGCATTCAGGCAGAGGACACTTTAGCTCTCAGTCATTCTTATAACCAACAAGCCTGAGGTAAGAATTCAGACTAAAAGTTCTTCTGTTTTAGCTGAGAATAACTTTCTAAAAAAAAGGGGACTCTACCTGAATAAACAAAAATAACTATCTACAGGTACATCATCTACCAATTATTTGAGAAATCGAAACTGTTATGTATTAGATCAGTCTTGTATTTTTAAAGAGAGGAACTATGTCTCCCATTTCAATCTCACTAAAAATTCCCTTCCTGTGAAGATGTATTCTTCTGGTTCCCATCTCATTTGCTATCATATTTTGACATATCGTGATATTTTAAATTTCTTACAATCTTTTCTGCAGTGTGAGATGGAGGTTGAAGAAATGATAGTGAGGATATAACAGTTATCTAAGTTTGGTTTTGTGCGTTTTTGTTTTTTGTTTGTTTGTTTTGATTTTGATGTTTACCTTTGTGCTAATAGATCAACAGAGAAGAAAAATAAACACTCATCAGCTTAAAAGGAAGAACAGTTGTAAATCTCACTTTTATCGTATTGTCTAGGTCTAGGTCATCGTAGGAGTTCAAAAAATATTTTTTGAAGCAGTTACCTGTGGCCTTTTTAAAATGGCCTCATGTTTCTATAATTTTGTTTTCATTTTTAAAGCATGTTTTCTCTCTTAACATGTTTAATCTTCATCATGAAAAGTGTTAAGATTATAAAACTAAGTTTTTTTTTTTCAAACTAGCTGAAATTTTGTTTGTTCACTTTAAGAGACAAAATCTTGCTTTTTCACTCAGGCTGGAGTGCAGTGGCCTCATTACAGCTCACTGTAATCTCAAATTCCTGGGGTCAAGTAATCCTCCTGCCTCAGACTCCCAAGTAGCTGGGACTGTATGTGCACACCACCATGCCTGGCTACTTTTTTTTTTAAGAGTTGAGGTTTCACTCTGTTGCCCAGGCTGGTCTCAAACTCCTGCCCTCAAGCAGTCCTCCCATGTGGCCTCCCAAAGTGCTGGGATTATAGGCGTGAACCGCTATGCCTGGCCTGCTTGTTTGTTTTTAAATTAAAACTCAACAATGTTGATATAGAACATCAAGGACATGCTGTTAACTCCTGAATCACATGTTCTTCCTAACAGAATTTACAATATATGTAGATAGTAATTTTTATATACAACCTAGTACTACTTAAGAGAGATGTAATATCTGTTACTGAAGTTTGTTTATTCTCTCAGTCACTTATCTACTCAATAAACAAATATTTCTCAAGGGCTTACTAAATATAAGTCTAGTTTTTCACATTTACCTTTATACTTGCTTTAAATCTGAGGCGATATTATGTAGGTTCAATGGTAATAGAAAATTAACCCAAAAAGAATTCTGCTTTCATGAAGAATATGAGAACCAAAGATTAAAACTTAAATCTATCTCTCATTTTTGTCTAACATTTTATAAAATGTGTTAACAATTAATTCTCAATTAGTAATGATATTATTATTGAAGCTATTATTACTTCTGAGATGACTCAAACACTGTGAGTCATAGAAGCAAAAGTGACAGGGACAATTGAAATTCACAGGTCTAACTCTAAATCTAATGCTTCCTGTGCTACACCATAAGAACCCCCAGATGATCACTTCTGTTTCAGGTATACATAAAACCTTGTGAAATTTCACAGAAGTCTGCATGGGACTATATAGAAAAAAGTGTCATACATGCAATAAATAGCATTTTGATCTAACAAGGAGAAATGTGAATTCTGCCACAGAAAAATACATTCCAGATTGAATGACAACAAAAATAAAGCAGGAAATCAGGAAATTGCAAAATAGGTGTGGGAAATACCACCTAATTTCCTTTAAATGGAATATTGAATAATATCAGAAAATAATGCAACACAAATTGGAAAAACAGACTAAGTCCTGTGTGTGGAGTGCCTTAAACATCAGGTTAAAGTTGCTTTTGTTTTTCTAAATGTATAAAGAAATCATTAATATTATTTTTGTCTAGAAGAGAATAGTAAGTTCAGAGAAGCGTGTCTTACAATTTTCTAGAAAACGGTTTTAGTATAAATTGGAATGGGGGAGAAAAAAAAGACTAGATACTGATTAGTTTCACTGATCTTACAAAAGTACCTGAGCTGTGTGGAAATTGAAATAAAATAGTATGGAGTGGTGCATGTGAGTAATCAGCGAGATGAAGACAAAGTTTCTGAGTCTTCAAGTTTTGGAGACTAGAAAAATGATGGAGACATAAGCGTAGAAATAGATTTAGGAAGAAAGGCAAGTTTAATTTGGCACACATTGACTTTGAGATGTTAGTGGATCATCCAAACAAGAGGTGATAAACAAGGACTTGGAAGTATGTTAAGGTATTCTTCAATTCCTTTAAACTTTGTTAATTCCTTAAAGGTATGACCTTTCTTATATTCTAAACCATAATCACAGAACCTCAAGTGATATGTGCCTAATATTTCTTTTGTTGAATAGATTCTAGACTGATAACAGCTGACCCTTTCCGGTCAACAAAGATCAATCTGCTAAAACATTCTCTCCACTACAAAATAAGCAGTATAACTGCCTCTAGCATGCATATTTCTAAATAGGCACCTAATTTTACCATACTTATATATTTAAAATAACTGTCTCTTCCTACTAATCTATGCACACTTTGAAGACAGGTGGCATTTCTGAGTTACTATTTCTCTTGCACCTAAATTTATGATTGATACACAGAATATGTTTAATAAATAACCAGTGATGAATAAATGAATTAATAAATGAGTGTCACATCAAAAAATCCACAAAACCCTAATGTCCATAGTAAACTTGACCTGGCGATTATACCAGATTTTAATGAGTATTGTAAATTCTTATGATATTAAATGTCCAAACCACCTACTATATTCATAAGTTGCTAAAAACTTGTTAGTCCTAACTTTTTTTCCACTCTCTGATGTGTCAGAAACAATTATTTTGTGGCTATTCTTAATGGCAAGAATCTCATTCTATTTTATCTGCCATAGCTATGGCATAGTTACGCTATCAAGCAAGATTACTCAGTTGTAAGTTTCTTATAAATATTTTCTTTCCTGAATTATTATTTGCTGCTTGTATGTGTAAGTGTATAATAGAAAGTCCCAACACTAAAAACATTAATTGTGCTATCCATTAGAAACTTTATTTTTACTTCACCTGACTGAAAATGGAAGTAAAAATATATTTAAAGTGATAATGATTGATCTTTGTCTATCTACTAAACCTTAGAGGAAAGCATTAGGTTTGTCTTTTCTCTTGGCTTGTAGAAGCCTTCTGAGTTCTTCACAGAAGCAGCAACAATGGAAAAAATTCCAGTAACATATTAGCAAATATCTTCTCCAGATGGCAGTCACTCTATTAACAGCAGGAAAGCAAGCTTAAGCACCCAGCTTGCATCCAATCCAGTACAAAGATACTCTAAGAGAATATCTAAGTTGGGTCATCAATTAAATTCACTCTGAGGGGCTATTAAGGTATAATATATTGTCAGTTCAGCTAAATTACACTCCTAAACAAAATCGGCTTCATTTGTCTTCTGTCTGTAGCTCCCCCTGTTGGCAATATCATGCTGTTTACCCACGGCAGATGGAATAATACCCCAAAGCAGTGGCAAATAACTCATCCTCTCCAAGGTCAAGCCATCTTCATATTTCTATCCAGATGCTTGTGGGTTCCACGTTCTTATGCCATCTCTCACAATTGAAATGCATTGGTAATAAATAAATTCAGGGAGAGCATTGCCTCATTTAGAAGCCAGGTGAATTCTCTATCAGCATTTCTTATATTTCAGATCAGTCTTTCATATAAATCTTCATGAAACATGTGTGCAGTTCATCTTTCAGAGTGTTAATGGCTAGCTGTGGCTTAAAATATTATATTGTGAGCGTTTTATTCAGGACCCACTGCAGTTGATTAATTCTCCAAAAAATTGTGTGAAAAGTTAGTAGGGATGAATTTTAATGCTGCTGAATGAACTTCTCGTGTTTTTTCAGGCGAATTGGGAAACTGAAACCAGGGTTAGTGAACTTATGAGATAATGCTTGAAATGTTAGAGCTTTATGAAATACAAGATATTAATATTGGTTCTTCATCTCCTAGGTAATCTGCTAGATGCCTAACTGTTTAAAGAAAATACACTGACAAACATCAGAGCTCAGACTCTGAATATTACACACAGTTCACCATGCAAAGATAATTAAAAAGAAATTCCATTCTTTACTCACATCTGTCAAAGAACATTAAAAACATCTAATTCATAATCACAGCAACACTTGTGAATAGCTGCTTCTCTCTTTTCCTTTATTTTCTCATAAATCATACCATAAAGAGCATCTCATTTGCCAACTGCTCTCAGCAAATCTCTCTATTCTCCAGCATATTCTTCAAAATTTTGTGGAAATTTTATCATTGCAGAATAGGTAGTTTTCCATCCATCTTATTTAGTTTAGGAATTCCTTACTCACTTCGGATAAAGTTTCTTCTACTGAGACAGGTGGTGTGAACAGGGCTTGTAATTTTAAGATTCTCTTTGTTGGAGAAAAACAAACATTTTTTAAATTCTCAGTATAATATTTTTTTCTGCTCATATGAGTACACAGCTTTGGAATATTTTTCCAATTTAAATACGGTCACATTTAGATGCATTACTTTTGTCATTATGCTTATAAACTGAGATAGTAAAATGTATCAAATGATAAAATCTGTGTTGATTTCAAAAATTCTATTTTCCTGAATCTGCTTTGATTTTTAATTTTTATTAATAGATTAGTCTTATTATATGACATGGAATTCGTTAGACTGAAATTGTATGATGTGGGGTTCTTCCAGAAATATATATAGCAGCTACAAAGTGCTTTAAGGGGGGACCAAGACTTCCATATGGTACACACTCATAAAACATTTGTTGATTTGGCTTGACTTGATGGCATTATCTCAGTCAATGACTCTGTAAGTCATAAGTCCCCTTTTGGAATATAGACAAACTCTTGTGTGACCATGTAGGAGGTTTGATGTTCTATTTTCGAAATACTAACAGAGCTCTTGACTAAAGGACAAATGCAATTCTCCACTTTTGCCAGGTTTTCAAGAGCTTTTAGGAAAGGGCTGTTAATATGCTATTACCATCCTTTCCCTTTGCCTAGATATAGAGTGCCTAGATTAGATGATATGAAAGAAAAAGTGTCTGTATACATTTTAATTGCTGAAAAGATGGGTATTTGAACAACTGATAAAAAACTATATACTTAAAAATTTGTATATGCACATATGATAGATATCAACCCATCATGAATGTTTAGGCACTTAATGATCCAGATTCTTTCCACTCTATAAGACAGAATAAGTAATGTACATTTTCATACTCCATTAATTCAGGTGATTCTGGTACCATTTAGTAAATTAATACTTAAGTGCACTGAATTTGATATACTTACCTCAAAGTGAATTTGATGAGGTAAACATCCATTTGCTTGCTACTCTTATTATCTATCATAGTCTTGCCTGATGCTTATGCTACTAAAACATGATGTTTTTTTTTATTTGAAAAGACAAGTGCCTCTCATATTAAGTGTCTTGCCATAAACAGGGCTGGATCAAGTTCTTGGGAACAGGGAGACACTTATCACTTATCACAAAGCTTTACCTTCTAATAGAGGGCAGGGTGGATTTAACAGGTTAAAAGAAGGAACGTTCACCTCGAATTGGCTTAAAGCAAAGAGCAAAGGTATGGGAGAGGATTTGTTAACCCACCTAACTGAGAAAATACTAGTTAGAAAATTCTATTTTCCTGAATCTGCTTTGATGTTTAATTTTTGTTAATAGGCGAGTATTGTTGGATGAAACTGAATTCTTTAGTGTGAAACGGTGTGATGTGGGGTTTCTGTAGATGTAGATTAAATAGGAATGGATGAATCCAGGACTCCAAACATTTTGTTCTTACCTACTTCCATTTTTAAAGTTTGTTTCCTATGTGTTGGCTTTAATCTCTGGCAGGTTCTTCATGCTTGAGATCTATACATAATGGCAAAGATGAGAACTATCTCCTATGATACCTCCTACTGTTCTTCAAAGCAAATGTAAGGTATCATCTTTTCCCTGATAGCATCAGCAAAGATAGCTTCACGTTTGCCAGAATCAGTCACTATAGTGAGCAGGTGTGATAGATTCATTGATCAGTCTCCAGCCAACTGCCATTCCATGGTATGAGGGTAACCTCAAGAAAACTACAGGGGCTGAAAGTGAAGAGGTGCAAGTTGTTTACTAAAATGCTGGTGCAAGGTGAAAAAAGTCAGAAGTCTACCTCAGAGCCCAATATACTATTTATGTTCTAGCATCAGCCATACATAAATAAGAAAAAAGAAATTATCTATGCAATATCTGATAAAAATCCAATTTTGACTGTTCCTTATCAAATTGGTTATCCACATAGACTAAATTTAATTTGATGAATACTAGTTTTGTTCTTTAAATTTTCCCTTTCCTTCTCACCATTTGAAACACTAGTGTCAAATCCTGTAAAATGAACATTTGTACAAGGAAAAGAAAATAATTCTATATTCAGTGTTAAATAAAGGGAGAAATAAGTATTTTCTTGGTTTAGATTTTCTAAGCCAGGTAAATTAAAGAGCAATTAAGGGTTAATTAAAATAATTATAGTTTATAGGTTGAGGCCGGAATAAAGTCTTAGCCTTCATCCTTACTAGAATCTGCTTATATATAATTTGGTGAGAAAATTTTTATTCCATTGACACACCATTGTATACAATATCCTACAAAAAATGAAAAAAAAATCCATTTTTTCAGTGGTGTAGGGTAATTCTTCAATCTCCTATTAAGATTCCAAGATATAAACATATCTGCCATGTATTTTAAGAAAAATTATAAGGAATGAACAAAATATATCCAAAATAGCTGATAAGTCAATTTCAATTGACAGAAGTTAAATGGTGTAAAATGTTGAGAACAATTCCTATACAATGCATTGAAAACCTTCAACGTAAGGAAATATACAGGTTCTATTGTAAGTTTTGGAAGCTCTAGTGCCTAAATTACATCCCTTCAACTTCCTTCTGATTTTGTCTACACAGCTGTAGTGGACCACTCAGCGCAACCTGACAAACTTCTGATGTATATGGCAAAGTTAATTTTTTTTTCTCCTCAAGGCTTTTCTCCAAAATTATACAGGAACTTGTTCAGTATACACAGCTACAACCCTGTTATGGGAGAAGAGTTATATGGGACAATGAGAAAGGGTGGATAAATACTTCTATTCTGTATATATAAGTACAGTGGATGGAAATTTTGGAAAATCCCAATAGAAGACTTGCACACCAACCCCTTAGAATCTAGAGCAAAGCTATGCCTTTTACAGAAGAGAATAACTTAATAGCTGCAGAAGACATCCTGAATCATTAGTAGACTGAACACCTTCCCATAGGACATCAGATGCTTATAGGAATGGAGTTGCCCGAAATAAGCTAATGGGGCAATCCCCAACCTTTTTGGCACCAGGGACCAGTTTCATGGAAGACAGTTTTTTCCCTGGAGGTGGGAAGGTATTTGAGGGGGAGGAGGGAGGCGGAGCAAGTGCAGTGATGCGACCCACGAGGAGTGGCTGTAAATACAAATGAAGTTTCCCTTGTTAGCCCAAGGCTTACCTCCTGCTGTGTGTCCCCCCCCCCCATTTCCTAAGTTTCATGGAAGACAATCTTTCCACGGACTGGGGAGTGGGGGTACCCAGGCTTCGGGGACTCTGCAGCCTGGTCCCTAACAGACCATGGACCACCACTGATCGGCAGCCCACCCAGGGTTGGGGACCTCAGAGCTAGTGCCTTGCAGCAATCCATTGCACATGGAAATGATGCATTTGGGATTGAAGCCAAACAAAGCTGAAGAACAAAACAAGTAAGTTATCTAAATGACTAGCCCAGATCCTTATGTAGCTTACAATTACATTTACTTCTCCCTCTCTCTGTTCATCCTATGGCCTCATGACTACAGTAGTCTAGCCAAGTAAACTAGGTTTGAATAAGTTACAAACTTGTACAGCTGATATTTAGGTGTTAATAGTTAGCATTTTCTTTTCTATCACCCATTTTAGATTTAGATGATGGATGATTAAGGGACATCTAGATTGAATGAGTGAAGAAAAACATAATGAGTATTAGAATTTCAAAAGCAGTTGCAGAAGTTAGGAGTGATTTACTCCATTAGCTTCATGGTTTTTGTTTTTTTTTTTGTCTTTTTATGAAATATGTTCAACATCTCTAATCATCAGGGAAATGCAAATCAAAACCACAATGAGATATCACCTATCTCCAGTGAGAATGGCCTTTATCAAAAAGTCCCAAAACAACAGATGCTGGCATGGATGCAGACAGATGGGAACACTGATACACAGCTGGTGGAACTGCAAACTAGTGCAACCTCTATAGAAAGTAATATGGAGATACCTCAAAAAGCTAAATGTAGAACTACCATTTGATCCAGCAATCCCATTATTGGGCAACTACACAAAGGAAAAAAAGACATTCTAAAAAAAGACATCTGCACTTGAATGTTTATAGCAGCACAATTTCACAATTGCAAAGATGTGGAAACAACCCAAGTGCCCATCAATACACGAGTGGATTAATAAAATGTGGTATATGTATACCATGGAGTACTACTCAGCCACGAAAAACAATGGTGATCTAGCACCTCTTGTATTATCCTGGATAAAGCAGGAGCCCATTCTACTAAGGAATTATCACAAGAATGGAAAAATAAGCACCAGATGTACTTACCATCAAATTGATATTAATTGATCAATACTTATATGTGCATATGGTAGTAACATTCATCTGGTGTCAGGCAGATGGGAAGGGGGGATCGTTATATTCACACCTAATGGGTGAGGTGTGCATTGTTTAGCGGGTGGACATGCTTGTAGCTCTGACTTGGGTGGTGCAAAGGCATTATATGCAACTCAAACATTTGTACCCCCATAATATTCTGAAATATAAAAAAAAAAAAGAAATTATACCTAGCCCAAAACTGAAAAAGTTAGTGACAGAGGTGGATTTAATGTGGATCATGAGACATCTGAGCTATGCAAGAAGTGAGTTTTAGCAGGTACTCTGATACACGCTTTACATCTTCTTGGACTACCTCTGACTACAACACACATGTGGAGAACAGCTCCATGCATGCTGACAGTGAAATTTCAAGCACACATAGAAAAGATATCAGATTGTCTGCATCAGGAGACAATGATGCCCAAAATGCTGCTCAGTTTGAGCAGGCCCAACTCTGAAATCTAAGGTTAGCTCCATCAGTGAATTTCAAATAATAGGGGAGGGGAGCAAAGGCATAAATATTCTAAAATGAATGAATAGATAGATAGATAGATAGATAGCCCTTAGTCCTTCAGAAGAAAAGATCAGGGAAGCATTGTGCACATATCTCAGAGGTCCTATGACAATTATTTTCTTATTAGCATTTTCCCCATCAATATCTCACCCTACTGTTTCATTTCCATACTTCTTCATTTTGTTTTATTGTACCAAAACCTTGCCTCAAGCTATGTTTTTGAGGGAACCCAAAGAGTAACAGTTATGATAATACCTAACACATATTATCCCCTGATTCCTCATTTTAAGCAATGGCATAGTGTGTAATGAACAGGCAGATCAGTCATAGGAAGGGGGTGTTACTTTCAGGCTTTTCTCTAGTAAAGTAGAAATGAGCAGTAAGCAAGAGGACCTTGTGGAATGACTATATAAATATATATATATATATATGCTTTTAATTTGAGGAAAAAAGTTTCAAAGCAATATTCAATTTCCTTGTATTATTTGAAATCACTTGTCACATGATTTTTATTGTCTATTTGAAAAAAAATAATTGTTTGGTAATGCATTATGGCACTGCAGCATTTTTTAATTACCTAAAAATGTAATTTAATTTAATTTAAAAAATCATATAACTCTTTAAGTTATGGAGGCATTTTAACATAATTATTAGAAGAGTATATATAGAGAAAGTAGGTGCAACTTATACCTTTCATTATTCAATGTAGCTATATTTGGCTATAGATAGATACATAGTAGGTTTATGTCTTTGTAATTCTATTATTAGATTTCTGTATCTCCTATTTATTATGAGAATGGTTAGTTCTGGAATTTCAGAAGCTTTCTCTCAAAAGCAAATAGTTATATTTTTATATACTAATATCAGATTCAAGATATCCTAAAATCTGCCATGAAGCAGTGGAAAATGTCCATGGCTACTATGTAGGAGAGAAAATGAATATGTGCTGTTATCGTAATAAAGAGAAGAAAACTTCATTCTACATAATCTGTTAAAACTCAGATTCAGCTTAAATTAGGGAAGGAAAATAATGAAGACTAGAAAAAGATTAAAGTAGGCAAAATGGGAGGAAAATGACAAGGAGATATAAGTAGAAAAACAATACTCTAAGCTTTGATAATGATAGCAATATAAGGGGTGGGGTGGGGGGAAGCCAGTATGCTAACTGGAAAAAAATCTAAACTGTTAAGAGAAATAAACAAGATTAAATCACATGTAAAATGGAGAGAAAATCAGGACAGAATGTATAAATTAAGAAGCTGGAAACTGATAAATGAAGGACAAAGAGCAGAAGATGAACACAGAAGAAAATACAGAGACCTTATCACTGGAAGGGAAGGAAGAAAGTAAAAGAAAGATAAGGGTTCCAGAAAGAACGAGATGAAAGAAATCAATCCCACAAGAAATGTGACTCTTGTCACTTATAGGTGGGAGAGATGTTTCATTTCAGACAGCAGGAAATGAAAGCTTGGTAGGTCAAAGCTGAATGACCTTACCGGGAGTTTAAATGAAAAAAGTGACCATTTTGATAATAAAAAGGAAAATGAAATAAAAATTTTGATTTATGCTTAAGCCAAGGGTCATTTTAGTGCTTCTATGTAGTAATGCATTTTCAGCAAAAAAAATTATCAATATGTTAAAAATAGAATTTCATACAGCAGACGAGGAAATACATAAGATAATTTTGCTGTACTATATAGCAGAGTTGTGAGATAATATGAAGTTTGTTGTCAGATGCAAATTACTTTCCCTTGATCTCTCTGGGTCAGTTATGTGAACATTCGACACATACTAACTCCTGAGGATACAGTGGTGTATTGGAACTGACTCACCAAAGGAAGAAGAGAACATCCAAAGTACGTTTTTTAATTTAGCAATTCATTCACTCATATATATACATTCATGGTTTATACCTATCACTGTACTAGGCTCTGGAAATTTAGAATAAATTCCATGCAGCTCTTATCCTTTATAACTGTTAAGTTAAAAAAAATAGTGAAAGAAAGAAATAAAGAGTCGAGATCATTAGAGAGAATGATAAATGTTCTCATTGATATAAGCACGGGGTAGCATGTTGAGAGGAAAGGTTTGGGCAGGATGAAACTTCAAGACAAGAATAGGAGGTAAATCAGTGCAGGACTGAGGGCAGCTGAAAAGGGCAAATCTAATTCTATTTACATTTCAATGAAGATCTGAGTGACAATTATTAATGAGCCTTTACAAATTATTGTACCTTTATTCCTTTCTATTTTTTTTTTTTTGTTTTCATGGTTTTCAGGCAATTAGTTTGGGAAAAAAATAACTTGTAAAATTGATGGTGCTTTTTACATAAAGAGGAGGGAAGGGAAATAATTAGAAGGAAAAGATTTAAAGGGAACAGACACCACCTTTTTCTCTCATTGCCACATAAATGTGAGACCAAAATAGAAATATGCTCAGCATAAAACATATACATCACACACACACCTCACACACATGCATTTATTTTCTGAAGTTTTTGTAAAGCACTTTTTGGGAGCTGGGAACAGAAATGTACTCAGATTATCCCCAGGATCAAATATTATTATAAATATACACATAATCCTCTTGGTAAATTTAAAATTTTGTAAAATACAAGAGCAATTCCTGCTTACAAGGTTGAGGCCCCAAGTACTATGCCTTGTTTTATCTTCTTTCCATTCCCCTCCTTCCTCTCTCTTCCTTGACATTCCTTATTTTCTTATATATGATTTTTCCTGACTCACAGCATCTGCTTTTCACATTCTATCCAACTTTGTGTGTCTACTACTATGATACCCTTCTGTGTCGCTGTGGCAGGGACCAAGACATCTTTATCATTCCTCTTACTTTGACAATGTTTAGACAGGCTCCTTCCTGATTCTACGTTCCTGACCTTGGGTGTCTTAGAGCATTCACTTTATAAAAGTTGCAACTATAAGGTTTTTTCTCTATTCCTTTGAGATCTAAATCTTCTCACAGACTATCCAGTTTTACAATCTAGGAGTGTCTTTCTCAAGGACCTAGGAGTCATGCCTTTGAAATGCAATCATTAATGAGATACCCATGTCTCCTGTTCTCTGGGAATGAGTAGGAGCCTAACTTCATTCGCTAAGCATCAATTAGCAAACATGGATGGCCTAATTATATCGATCAACCTCTTCACTAATGTTCTCCAGTTCTTTTCTATTAGCTCAGCATTAAAAACTCCTCTTAGTCTTGTTTCATTATCCCTCCCCTATCACTGTAGTCTTGATTCCATTGCAATAGTCTTGAAGAAAGTCTCCCTTCCTGTTTAATGTGTCTGGTGCAATATTTCTTTGACCATAAAGAAGAATGTTATTTCAAAAGATGTTCACGTCCTAATTTCTGAAACCTGTGAATATGTTATATTACATCTCAAAAGGGATTTTATGGTTGTAATTAGGTTTATCTGATCTTAAAATAGGCAAATTATCCTGGATTACCCAGTTGGGCTCAATCTAATTACATGAGTGATTGAGATTACACCTTGTGAGATTTTAAGCAAAATAATCTGCCAAACGTATCCAGACTTCTGAACTACAGAACTGTGAGGTAAATTTGTGTTGTCATAAGCTGCTAAATTTGAAGTGATATTTTCAGCAACAGAAAACTAAGATAATCTCATAATCATACTCCATAAAAGATAGGAATGAATTGGTTTGGATATGTATATTCCAAATATGGCATCACTAACTGACTGTCATTGTCTGGCCTATAGCAAGCTGCTATTAAATAGTCACGAATCCCTGCTGCATTAAGATGTGGCCTTGGAATCAAAGTCACACACGAAAAGGCAATGCAATAGATGCATGAAAACCTTAGCCATTTTATTCATAAAAAGTCATTACCTTTGCAATCACTGAGAATTTCATATTGTACTCAGTGGATAATTCTTCAGTAAATTTATTTTTATTCCTTATAGTAGTTTGAAATATGTCCACAAGTTTTTTGAAGTTACCTTCAAAAGGAGGAACCCTGTTCTCCTTCCCTTGAGTGTGACCTGGAATTGGTGATCACTTCTAATGAATCTGTATAAACCTTCATGATAGTCCTTGCACCAGGGGGAGAGGCAGATAAGGAATCCATTTTAACTAAGCTATTAAAGAATCCCTGACCAAAACAAACTATGGGATAGTTTGTTCTTTTAGGGGATATGTTTAGGGCTACAAGAGATAACTAATACATCTTATGTCATCATAATTCCCTATTTTTGAATCTCACAGTTCATTTAGAATAAAATGGAGTCAAATCATTATTAATATCATAATAGTCTTTCTCATATTCTTATTATGTATAAAATATAAGATTAATTTATCCAAATTTCTGTACCAGAGTGCTCGTGTATTCTCATTTACACTGCTGTATTATATGTAAATAAAAACTGAAAAATGATTTAAAGATCTACTGGTTCAAAAAGACCTTAGCATTTACAATCTCTTTCATCTTTCTTAAGTTGTTCATTTTATTTTCCAAACTATGATTTGTAGTTATTAACTGCTTTACACAAAACTCCACTTTCATCAATGCAAGTAGTTTATAGAGAGAAAGCACGTAGACTGTAAGAACAAGATCACTTACTCCTTTAAGTTAATATAGCCTAATGGAATTGAAAAACTCATTTAATCAAATTATCCTTCTATCCAGTGACTAACATCTAAGTTTTATAGCATTATCTAAGTTCTTTAAAGGGATTAAAAAAAGATTTTTATGTGTGTGTCAGCAAAAGTAAACGATAAACACATAAGATTGGAAATCCATCTGCTGCCTATAAGATAAGGACTGGATTAAAATGTGGCCAGTAATAAATGAATTACGATATATGGCTTCACTATTTACAAATATATTTTAGAGCTTGAATATTATATATAGGTCATGGAATCATGGAAGCTATAATACTCATACACCCTTAGTAAAGATGCTACCCAAACCAAGATTCACACTTTAAAGAAACAGTAAGGAGCCACAAGCTCAACACTTCTTTTTTGGCCACACCTGAATAGACTAGGGAAGAGCAACTGACCCAGGGACCATGATTGATAAGATGGCCAGCAATACATAAAGTGGTCTGCCATGTAAAGAAATATGTGCTCAAAGTTAGAAAACGTTGGACAAGGGGAGATTCTCTCCTTTGGCAATTACAACTAGAAAATAAGAAAGCATCAAGCAAATATTAGTCAAAGAAGAAAATAAAACTGTGGATAGATGTAAGGTATGAAGGAAGAAAGGCAGTAATGGGCAATAAATGGGCCCACATCACGAATGAGCAGAAACTACAAATAAGCAAAAGCCACAGTCAAGAATCTATACAGAATACCACTGGCAGATGCAGTAAAAGAAAAATAAGGAAAAGAGAAATGGCAATAATAACAGATATTTATAAATTTCTAAGGACAACAAAATGATATAATGTAAAACGTAAACATTAAACACTTCTAGCTGGAAAGGTACATCACTGTCTCTCCAGACCAAGTTGTATGCTATTACTATTCTTACATGAGACTTTATGTCTATTATGTCCACACATATTTTTAAAATATGCCTATACTGCTTGAGTTAAAATGAACATATCTCTTTTACTAGCAACCAAAATAATCTAAATAATATAATGATGCTTACTAAGCACAGACATTTGCCCTGTTTCTCTATATTCTGTTAAATTAAATAAGCAAAAGGCCAACGGACTGAGGCCATCTCCGTACTTTGAGTTCTTGCATAATGAACTACAACCTAACTTAATACACAAACAAATGGAAATTTAATTTAGGACAGTAACAAGGAACATAATTTCAGCCAATCACAGACAGCCAATTAATCCTACCATGCCCAAATAAGGCAAATGCTTCATCACACTGTGTCCAAATAAGGCAGATGTCTAGGTACAGGCAATTAGGTGATTTCTCTACTTTGCTTCTGTGTTCGGCCTGGCCTGTAAAATCTTGCTGCTCACACTGCTGGGCAAAACACTTTGAACCTCTTGTGGTTCTGAGTGCTGCCCGATTCAAGAGCCATTCTTTGTTCAAATACACTCTGCCAAATTTAATTTGTCTAAAGACTTTTCTCAGAACAATTCCCAAACGGTGTGAGATTTTCATGTTTATGTGTGCACCAGCCAGTTTACTTTTCTTTTCACCACAGTTATTACTCATGTCAGGATTCATGTCCTTATGACAGAGAAGAGTGTACAGTTTCAGAAACATTTCTCCACCTTTGAAATAATGTATTAATAGTGTACTAATTAAGTTATGGAAAGGCTTTCAAACTCCATGATTTATTCTTAAAAGTTTTCATCCAAGGTGGTGTGGGTGTGTGAGTGTGTGTGTGTGTATTGGAAAAATTGGAAAATTTAGATTTCTTTTGTGTAGAGAAGGCCATGCTTTAACTGCTCGACTCACAAATATGCCAAAGAGGCATTATCCCTACAACAACCTAGAGTTCAGAACACTAGATTTAATTTTTTTCTAATTTTACCTGTGTGGTCTTGGATAGCAACTTACTCTCTCTGAATCTGAGATGATTTATTTGTAAAATGGGATTGTATGGCTGTACTGCTTAATGTATAGAATTCGTATGAGAAGCAAAAGATAGGAGTATTTGGTAAACTTTAAAAGATAGCACAAACATAAGGCATTGGCATTGATTTCACTCTATAAATGAGAGGGAGTTTCTCACCTGTCATATTTAAAGCCCACACAACTTACAATGAGGCAAGATATTTCTTCTAGGTATAAGAAATTCTATCACATCTTTACCTACATATCTGCTCGACTAATGCATCATGAGAGTATTTACTATTTTTTATTTATGTAATAGCAGTTCATCTAACCAATCAAAGTTTATATTAAGTAAATAATTTTTCTTTTCTATAAATAATAGAAAATTTGTGAATTGGAGAAAATAATGTAAAAATATCTTTTTATTCAGTTACATAAATGACTTATTCATTTATGTATGCATTTAACAAACGTTTGGTTGCAAAACATGTCAAATTTCGTTGTTTGATAGAGAGACACATATAACTGCAGTGCTATTTAAACCATACCAGGAGTCATAATCTATTGCTTCCACTAACTTTACAGTTCAGCCATACCATGCCTTTAGTCCCTTCTAGAAATACATTAAATTCCTATTTCAGCAAAATACCTTGAACCCTCTCAGCCCTTTCTCATTTTTTAAATTTTCTAGTCCAGACACCAACACTGATGAAACACAAATGTCTGTCTTCTTCATCCCTAAACTTTCATCACTGAACATGACTGGAGAAAAGCGCATATAATTGTGTTGACTAGTTTCACTTTAAATTTATGGTCTCTAACATTTAGGAGGACCTAATTCAAATTCTCCTTGATTTTCAAACTTCCAAAACTTCAGCCCATCTCTTATTTTTAGATGATGACCTTTATTTCAATTTTACTGAGTAAATTGAAAATCAACACAATCTGAACAGAACTTTGACAACTTTCTACCACTACAGCCTCATCTCTGCCTTTTCTGTTACAGAGGCATAACGTTGCATGCACTTATCAGAAAACAACTCTATTACTTGTGAAAGAGAGAGCCCATCTGCTCTTTCCAATTCAAGGACATTGCTCAAGGAATTCACAGTACCTTCTACATCTTGAGCACTTTTTCATATTTGTTGGCCATTTGTATCTCCTTTTTTTTTGGAAAAATGTCTGTCCATTTCTTTTGCCCACTTTTTGATGGGGTTACTTGTTTTGTTTGTTTGTTTGTTTTTATCTTGCTGATTTGTTTGAGTTACTTACAGCATAATTCACAATTCTACATCTTTCCAAACAATATTTTGGAAACATATGCTATTTCTCCTCTATTTTTTAAAAAACCTCTTTGAATTCATTTTCCTAGTTAGCTACTAAGCAATTTACTTAGGTTTTTACAGATTAGTATAATTGTTCTCTCTCATTTCTTTACTTCCATTCTCTTTTTAATTCAGTTAAATCAAGCTCCAACCCCATTATTTTGTCAGAGTTTGTGGTGTTCCTCATGGTTCCAAAACCAGTTGCTAAATCTCTGCCTCACTTACTTATCAGAAATATGTGATTACTCCTTCCTGTTGAAATTAGGCCTCCATACTGTTTTGGAGATACATGCTTTCTTTGTATTCCTTTTTCCCAATGACCAATTATTCTTTGTTATCAATATGTATTTCCCTCAACTTTTAAGGACTCCCTGACTAAAGATTCTTCCTTGTTGATGTTTTTCTCTTGGCTTTAAATGACATCTATATTCTTAAAATAATTTTATATCACTGACATTAAATTCTGGATGAACTATTTCAGTGTTAAGTGTATATTTTAATAATTGTCTATTTAAAATATCTAGTTGATTGTCTCATAGACATTTCAAATGTAACATGTCCAAAATTCAGCTTCTATGCTATGCTCTTTATCAAAACTATTCTTTTTGCAATCTTCTCTACCTTAGTTATTGGCAAGGCCAAACTTTCAGTTTTTTTAAACAGAAACCTCAGTGATATCCTGGACATCTGCCTTTCTCACAGAGCTCACATTCATTCTCACAACGTATCTTGTAGGCTTTATCTTCAAAATACGTTCAGAATCTGAGCTCTTTTCACAACCACAGCTACTATCCTCCTAATTCAAGCCACGTACATCTCTCACGTAGATTATCACAATAGTCTCCTAAGGATTCCCAGCTTCAGCCCTTGCCCTTATCACTCTCTGCCTAAACTAGGAGCCAGATGACTCTGACATAAAACAAATCAGATCGTATCACTTGGTTTTGATGTTCCCAATGGCTTTTCATACCACTAAAAGTAGAGCTTATATACATTAACACATTATTTTTATATTTCCGAGGCTAACTTTTATTGTATTTTATTATTTGTGAAATTAGAACTATGATATACTTATTACCTAAGGAAGTTGTGAGAATTAAATTAAGATATGATTCTTTTAAAACACATAATAAGAAACACCATTCAATTGTTAAGCAAATTGCATTTCCCTGATGATTACTGATGTTGAGCACTTTTTTCATATGTGTTGGCCATTTGTATCTCTTCTTTTGAAAAATGTCTGTTCATGTCTTTTGTCCACTTTCATGGGGTTATTTGGGTTTTTTTATCTTGCTGCTTTGTTTGAGTTACTGACAGCACAATTCACAATTGCAAACGCATGGAATCAACCTCCACGCCTAGCAATTGATGAGTGGATAAACAAAATGTGATAAATACACATACATGCATACACACACACACACACACACACACACCATGAAATACTACTCAGCTATCAAAAAGAATGAAATAACATCTTTTGCAGCAAAGTGGATAGAATTGGAAGCCATTATCCTAAGCGAAATATCTCATGAATGGAAAAGCAAATATCACATGTTTTACCTAAGTGGGACATAAACTATGGGCACTCATGGTCATAGAGAATGGTATGATGGACACTGGGGACTCAGAAGGAGGAAGGATAGGAGGGGAGTGAGGGATGAAAATTACCTATTGGGTACAATGTACACTATTCAGGTGATGGGTACACTAAAAATTCTGACTTCACCACTATTCAATTCATCCATTTAACAAAAAATCATTTGTACCTCTCAAATCTATAGAAATACATTTAAAAAAATTTTTTTAAATAAAAAATGTAAAACCTCATAGCAGAGAGGAAGCTATGGACATACTGGAAAGTCAAGCAAAGAAAAAAAAATGATTAAGGATAAAGCAGAATTAATAAAGATGGGGATAAGATACACAGGATAAAAAATGTTAAAAAACAATAAAACCAATTAGAGCAATGTCAACAACAAAAAGGATTATGCAATGTATGAGTCAAATTTCAGTATAAGGACTTGTTCTATTAATATAAGGATATAGTTGAAAATTCTCATTTTAATTATCCCCATAGAGTGCAATTAAAGAAGAGACTAACATATATGTGTCAATGTCAGAGTAAACAAAGAGACAAGGTCAACATTATAGTATCTTCTTTGCCTGTTGTTATGTTGGTGGTTATAAATCATCTCTGACTCTGGAAAAACGATTTAACCCAACAGATACAATTAATACAACCAGATAATTTGTGCCACAAAGAAATGGCATTTCTTACACAGATTAATTTGATAGCTTTCTTACTAAATTAATATAGTATAATTGTGTTATTTCATTCTATTCTTTGAGGGAAGATTTTTGGTAAAACTGTCATGGAGTTTATTTACTTACAAACTTTTAATTACAGTTAGATTTAGCTATTGAGCATTATTTTTTTTAAAAAAAGAAATATTTTTACATATTTGATTTAGTAGCTGAGAGGTATTTATAAGGTTAGGATATAATTAGTCATTACTACTGATTTCTGAATAACACAATGCAACGTATTCAATTCACAAGGAAAACAATTTTGAGTAGGTCATAGAAGAGATTTTTTAAAGATTATTTTATGATAATAAAAAGCAAAATTATCTTTCATATTTTTAACTCATTTAACTTTATCTACAGATAATATAACTTCATGTATGCAATATGATTTTATAATTTCTCCAAATACATATATACATATACACACTTATGCATATAAATATGTGTTTGAAAATTATACCCATATTTTCATCTTTGATGAGAGTTCCCTGTATTGAGGAAAATTAAGAGAAGGGAAAAGAATCTAGATTTGGAATGTAGAAACAGCGAGACAGATTGAAGGTAAAGCACATTTATCAATCAGTATACATCAGGGATTATATGTTTCTTTTAAATGCATCAGATACTCAATGAGACACAGTATTTTTACCTACTAAATATATGAGTAAAATAAGGTTTGGAGGTTGGGAGACAGATATGAAGTCACAATGTCATTAATTTTCATTTAGCTTTATTAAGTTCAGTATGATATTTCCATTTTTTCTACTCAAAAGTGTCTATTTTGTTGATTTATAAGGGGTAGAGCAATAATTGAATGAGAAAACAAGAGAAAAATATTATATAAGCAATAAAACACATCAGCTCGATAAAAAAAAAGCCACAGACATATTTTCCCATCTTCATGGAGCAAGGAAGAAAAGAGATAAGCCTTATCTCCAGAAACATGTGAAATATGTCAATATTGCAGCTGGATGGATAGAGGAGAGAATTTTAAAAGATTATGGGATCTTCTTTCCTTGAGGTCATTAGGAATATTATTCTCATCCTTGAAGCAGGTTTGTTTAGATATGTTTTACACTGAAGACAAAAAAAAAAAAACGCCAGGTGAAATCCAAGGTGACTTCCAGCCCTGTTTTTGTATTCTGAGGGATAATGCATTTATTTTTGAAATAACATTTAGAATCAACATAGAAGGAACTCACAGAAACTGATCCAGCTGGAAATAGGGAGAAAATGTTTCAGTGATTCCGGTGAAGTAGCAGGGGAAAAAAGGTAATTGTTTATGTAAGTAAGGAAAAGCGTAGCCAAGCCTGATTATCCCTTACCCCAAATAGACGTGCCTCTGCTATGGAGAAATTCCATCCAGCTTTTAAAATGAGTGTGAACCGAAGTAATGTAAAGAGAAGCTAGCCAAGCACAGCTAATCAAAATCCATCAGAAAGCATTATGCTTGGCATTGTGCTTGGTTCTGTATAGGATCAAATTAAATGAAACTGGGACCTTACCCTCTAAACCTCCAGCTTCCATTTATCTGTATACTTTTGACTGTTTTTCTGATATTAGGGAAAAAGTTTAATACTCAACATAGGGTATAAACTTTCTCTTTTGGCAGCAACTCTTGATGGCTCAGTGCAACTGAATTTGTGATATCCCTTTCAGATAAATATGGTCAAGAAATAGTAGGAAATGTGGGGAAAATACACAGAATAATTAATCTACTTTGTCAGAAACAAAAATGCATGTGTGATGCCCTCCTGTGCACAAAGGGAACAAATTTCTGAATATGAGATAACCAGGGAGATTTTAATGAGATTTTGTGTCTGCATGTCCTATATTATAGATGATAAAAAAACTTCCCTGAAGTAGTGGCAATGCTAATGATTTTTTCACAACAATATGATACTGCTTTCAGTACATCCAACAAATTGCTCCAAAATGACTCCTTTACAATCTTACAAGGAAGAACAGGGAATCATTTGTGACAAAGTTGCGTTGACGAGGACAAATTCTGATGTGAACTTAGCTAATGGGCTTTCATCTTATGATGGATATGAAATGTGGGAGGTCAGCAACACCATCTTAGTTGAAGGAGAACATAAGGACACACTATTTATCCACGTTCAAAATTCATGAACAGAGGACATTCTGTTTCAATAATGATAAACTGTCAGCAGAAAACTTGCAGAAGGATATTTTTAAGATTTTTTTCTTTTGGAAAAGTTATTAAACTGACATACATATCATTTTGTTTTGGACGTTTGTAAAACATATAAAACGTTTATACCAGAGACTAATGAAATTTAATTTACTATATTGCTGTTTAGGTATATTTGGTATTATATAGACATATTTCATAATATATGAGGGGGATATGTCATGTAAATTCTTTAGCCTAGGGAGTAATAATTCCTTCAATATCACATATCCATCCTTTCTAGCTAAAGCACATTAAGATCACACAAGCCAGCACACACTTCATGACACCGTACAGCAGGGACAGAAATATCTAGAGAGTCACAGAATTTCAGTGTCACAGTACAATCACTATAAACCGATTGAACTGTGTTTATATTTGTGTTTATATTATACTTGGATGGTATAATAATAGACTGTTTCAGTGTTACTGAATAACTGTTTGGGCAGATCAAAAAACCCTCGAAAGAGTATTTAAGATAAGTCAGACCTTATTCTCCAAGAGAGCCACGTATATCTTTCAAGAAAAGGAAGAATCATTAAAACATTGTGCTTCACATAGTTTTACCTTCCGATCCAGCTCCCATGCACTCATGGTGAGGCAAGAGGTCTGCAAGAAGAGTCTTTTTTAAAAAAGAATGTTGGAACATTGAGAATCTCTGATTCTTATTATTTAAGCCAACAGTGAGGTAGAAATTAGAAAAGAAATCTCTATGGCATATGATTGTAACTTTAGGCCTTGAATGACTTTACAAAGGCCATTTGCAGGGATTAGCAAGGGTGCCGGCATCATCATCACTTTTTCATTAGTTATTGAGGTTAGATTTGCTAATTTTAGTTTGGATTATAATACATCATCCTAGTGAAATGCGGCTGGAAAGGAAGAGAATAGATATGCAAATTTGTGAAACAGATATGCAAATTTGTGAAACACCACTGAGATGATCAAAGAATGATTTGGCAGAGGTGAGAAGAGAGCTCAGGTTTTCCCAGTGCAGGTTGTAAGGCACATAAATTCTGCTTCTATTCCATTCATAAATATGTCTGTGGATCAATATTAATAGTATCTCAGAAACAGGGATTATTAATACATACAAATAAGAACACCAAAGACCAGTACAGTCATCAACATGGAACCAGACTTTGGATGTCTTAATTCTCAGATTAATGTTCTGCATTCTTTAGGTTCTTTCTCATTACCCGGAGGACCATTTCTAATATAAACACACATATTAAAGACACCATCCAATCTGTAGGAGATGATGTTCTATGCTCTGCCAATATTTCTCCAGCCCATTGCAAACATCCAGTTTCTGCACCTGTCTATGTTCTTTCTAGAACAGTACATGGTTACTTTGTCCAGAGGCCAGAAAGGTAAAAAGTGCCTATAAATTATAACTACTCACCCAAGTTCCTCCTTCACCCATAACCTTGCAGCTCCTCACTCCCTGACCCAGCCAAGTGACTTCAACCTAAATACTTGTGGTCCCTGACACCTCAAAGGGGTTTTATAGCATTTCTCAAAATTTCTGTTGAGATTAAGCTCCAATATCCCACAGTAAGAACTAGCTTAATAAGATATTGTCTTGGACTCCATTCTTGGACCAGTATCACTTTCCACTTCCCCACCTCCCAACTGTGTTTCGTGCAAGTCCAAAATAGCCTGTATGACCTTGTATTCTCATTTCTGGGTCTGCTTTTGGGAAAACTCAATCATGCTGCTCTATGGCTATTTTATTAAATTTATTTTTCATGGACCAGAATGCAGTAAAGAGCAAAACATGGCATGGCCCCAATACATGCTTTTGGAGGAATAGATGAATTGTAAATGATGATATATGGAATTAGGAGGGCATTTCCTTCAAGGAGACTTGCCAGACTTTTATGTGATTAAATATCTAGCCAAAGGGAAATGACGGTAATGCAGTGGAATTTTGGTTATTCGGAGATGTTGTCTTTGCTACATCACTAAAAGTGTTTAAAATTTTTTCGAGATGTTGTTTCTTTTATCAAAATATTTCTACGATAATACTTACCTGGCAGGGGAGATACCATGATCATGAAGGTGGTTTTCCCAGGGTGCGGCTCATCCATTGCACTCGGGCGTGCTGACCCCTGCGATTTCCCCAAATGCGGGAAACTCTACTGCATAATTTGTGGTAGTGGGGGACTGTGTTTGTGCTTTCCCCTAAAAAAAAAAAAAAATTCTACGATACTACGGGCGTCCAACTGTAAGCAGTATATATTGCAATATCTTAGTGTAAATAAACTGCTTTGTTGAAAATTGAGGGCACGTTTCCCATGGTGGTTTCCATCTGTTTACACACGGAGATGGAGAAACAGGCACTAATATAATGAAGTGATTAAAGGGAAGTGATGCATTGGACACTGCAGGATGATAGATAAATTAAGCTTGACATAGACGTTCACTACGTTGCTATTAAAATAATAGTATGAAATGTCTTAGTTACTTACAAATAGGAAGTAGGGCTATTATGATGAATAAATATGATTAAAACAAAAATAAAAAATTAGATCTCTCATTTACAGAGAGAAGTAGCTGTATTAGTTAAATATTAGCATAAGCTAAATTTTTCCACATTGCATTTTTTCATAAGTTTTAGACTACCACCTCAATATGTGATTAGATATTTATGTCACACTGTCACACTTTGGAAGACAAATTGTCTACTTCACAGTGATATTATAGAAATATAGGAAGTGTTTGCTTAGAAAATAAATGTAAGAAATCAATATAATACACATCTGTACAATGTTCAACAGTTTAAATTATTATACACATTTTTGCATTATTACTACATAGTAATTTCAGCCATAACTCAGATATATTTGAATTTTTTTTTTTACCCCTACAATTGAAACCCAGGCTATTTGTATATAAAAGCACTGAGCAGAGTTTTTGCAATTGAAATATTTTTTTAAAAACTTAAAGCAATAAAGATTTCAGGTAAAAGTAGAAAGGATCTTACTGAAAAGAAGAAGGTATGTGTGTGTGGGGGGGGCGTGTGTGCATGTCCTCGCATGTGTATTCCTATTCACGGCAGTAATAAAAGTTCTCACTTTGCTTTAAAACTCTATTAAGGTAAAGTAATCATTTCCTCTTAATAAGTAATTCAAAGCTAATATTTGCCTTTATTATCTAAAATGAAATGATTTAGCATGCTTTCCATCATTTTAAATCTATATTTGATGATGGCTTCATATTTTAATTGGGAACGTGTCAGGAGATAAAGAAGGAAGAAAAAAGAAGTTATGACATTCATATATGTGTTTGATTGTGGATATACATTTAACCCAGTCTCCCCCGCCCCCCAAAATATACATAGTGATACAGAATAAAATATATTAAAATAGAAATAAATAAACTGTTTCTAATAACTAAGGAATATGCATAGGTATATTGCTCCTGATATTTTTGAGTAGGAAGAATCAGACCTAGAAATGATCCTATGTATTGGAGGTAGAAAATCCTTAAAAATGCATTAAAATATCTTATACTTAAAAATCATGATGATCGAAATATATTTAAGTAATCTTTTTGTCTTCATTTTGATGCATAATTTATCATGTCAATACCTCTGCAATTGCAAAGAAGGCTGAGATTTTAGGAGAAACGATAGCAGAAAAACTCATTTTAAAAAATATTTTCTAATAAATAAAAAGAGCTCATATTGTTTTGAACCAAATAATTGTAAGAAACAGAGAACTTTTTAACAGACTATTGAAAACTAGAATTGTTTATAAATAAATCCTCAAACTATAAAAAGATTTTGTACATAACTTAGGTGCTTTTCATATATTCATACATATATGTACTAAATTTCCATGTTTATGGTATTTTCATTTATGTATGAACTGGATACAATATAAGATATAGTGAATTCTCCATGTAAAATTTTAGTTTATTGGACAAGCATCAATATATTGGGTTTTATAAACTATTTGTTGTCTTATTCATTAAACAAGTATTTATTGTGCCACTACCATACGCTAGGTATGATGCTGGGCCCTGGGCTTTCAATAACGACATTTAAGAACAAAGAAAGCCATGTACACTGCTGAGGATAATGTAAATTATTATAGGCATTGGGAAAACTATATGGAAGTTTCTCAAAAAATTAAAGATAGAATTACCACATGTTCCAGAAATCCCACTTCTGAATATTTACTCAAAAGCTTGAAATCAGTATGCCAGAGCAATATCTGAACTCTTATGTTCATTGCAGTAATATTTACATAATAAAATTCAATTTTTACAAGAATCAGTACCATTTCACTATTTTCCTCTGAGTTTTATTGAGAACATTAAAACAATAATCTCCATAAAATGAGTTCTGTTTAGTTTCTTCAAACACATGTTATACTAGAAAGAGAATTTTGACACAGAGAAACCTCAATTCTAGCTCTAAATCTAGAGCTAGAACAAACAACATTCTTGAAACCCCTTGTCCTCAATTAACTTTGCTTGAAGGATTGGAGTCAGCATATTTTGCAAACAATTCTGCATATTATGTGATATACAGCTGTAATCCAGTATTTGTTTGAAATTCACACACAAAAAGAATGTTTCTGATATGATAATCATTATTTTCAATTTGAGTACCTAGCTACAAGTCATATGACTCCATTAATTCTATTCTCCAGTTTTATGACTTTGGTAGTCATCAAGATTTCATATTTTGTTCAGGAAGATCGAGTACTTCCTTGAAAAGTGATAGTTCAGTGGAGATCTGAAAGTAGAGTAGAAGTATGTCAGGCGTAAGTGGGGAGTTCATGCTGGGCAGATGTTATACAATGTGCTTGAGGTAGAAAGTAGCATGGTGTAACTCAGCACAGAAGGAAGAGGGCCATTGTTCTTGGAACAGAGTCACCTGAGAAATGCTGGTGAGAGATAAGTGAGGGACATAGACCAAGAATACTTGAATGTAAGATACTTTAACCTAAGACCAATGGGAAGTTTTTGAATTATTTTAGAGTTACTAAATGGCCAAACTTTCCTTTCAAAATGATTTCACTGATTGTAGAATTTAGAATGGTTTGAGTTACATAGTATTGACTGACAATGAGGACATACTTAGTGATGATATATTGTAGTGGGTGGAGAAGTAGTTAAGGAACAGATCATGACAAAAATAAGATCTCTCTGGATCAGTGAAGTTATGCTGCAGAAACAAACAATACTAAAATTTTTGTAGCTTACAGAAATACTAGTTAAATTATCATTCATGTTACATATCTCTAGCAAGTCAGCTTCAGCTCTGTCCCTTGCTACCTTAATTTCAGGTCCCAGTTAAGAGAGCAGCTTTTATGTAGAGCACTGCTGGTAGTTTTGGAAGGAAGAAATTGGCAGAAGGCATGTTGGATTTTGATGCTTTTGTTCCAAAATGCCACATGTCATTTCCTATCACATTTTATTGTGCAGGTCAAAGAGTCAACTCTGACATTAATGGGATAGAGGAGAGGCACTGCAGGAAAGCAAATTGTAATATACTAAAAGTGATACAGTCTACCACACATAGTGAGAACCTTAGTATTTGCCATGTAGTCCATGGGGAATCACTGAACAGTCTCAAACAGAAATGTATTTAAAGGCAGTACCTACATATAAAAGCATCAAAAACCAAGTAAGGAATATATAAGAGTTAGTATCTATTACTCAAGAAATCTATTATTCTGCTTTCTGGACACAGTATACCTTAAATGACATACTCATAATAACATATCCTGATATTATCCTGAATATGAAAGTGTTCAAAACATTTTATATACCCATAAAACAAATCTGAGAAATTAGAGGCCTAGTCACCAAAATTGGATTGCAAGGAATGGCTTGGTCACAAAATGCAGGTCCAATAACTAGAATTGGGCCACATAGTTAGAATTTGCCAGTAATTTTATACCCTGAGACCCCTCCTTAACTCTACCCTTCCTTACCTTAGTTGTTTAATCTCTAACTTTTCTTTCTTTTTTTGTGGGGGGGGGGGATGCTAAGCTATTTAAAGTTAAGTTTCTGTTATATACAAGGAAGTATACCATCAATAGCATTCTCAGAGAAATGATGGTATAATATTTGTACTTATTATTCAATAACAATAGAATTGTTTTCTTGAAAACTATAAGTCTTCTTGTAGAATAATCTACTGAAAAGTCTGAAAATTAAATTTGATTTCTACACTGTACTTTATGTAAGCCAGTTTTAGAAAACTACTATCACAAACTATTAGTTTAGTAACATCAGTACTAAATAAAAATTAAGTTGCTGTTATCTCAGTGGATGGAAAATTTTGTCTCAAGTCAGATCTTTTTTAAGTATGTGCACCGAAGTCTATGTGCATATCTTTTAATACAATACTCAATTGTATTGCATACAATTAAACCAATTTATATGTATTAAGTTTGTGCATGTTAAATATATGCACAAATTTTAATTATATGCATTTGAAATCACACTTGAACAAGTAAAAAATTTAAATATGATAGAAGTATATCCCAAGTCAATAATTTTATGAAGAAAATAAAATGTAATTGCTCAATTTTCAAATATAATATTGAATACAAACACATACACAGAATCAGAGCCACAAATGACCAATTTAAAATTCAATATATCTTGTAGAAAATATTATCATTTTCTATTTTCTGTGAACTTCATGTGAGAGCAAGTATGCCTATGTTCTCTTCAAATCTTAATAAAAGATCATCCCTACTGACAACGATTAACAAATCTGAAGGGATAAGTCAAGTGATACTTAAATTAATATCAAATTTAGGGGCTTCTAAGTCACTTTTATAAGGATTATTTTTCTAATAGGTATATAAAAAAACATGTTGGCAAAATACTTTCAAGGAGACTGAAAGACCAATTGAAGTACCAAGTAGGCTGTAGAGTATGTTTAAAGAGCATATTTCTGCAAACTCAAAATCAAAAATAGCTCTATTAGTATCTTTTAAGATAAAACCATTAACTGCATCTTGCTGAATTCCAGGATTCATCAGCTCATTGTCAAGATGTATTTAGTTTCCTAAAGTAGAGGCATTGTAGCAAATAACTGACTGTATGCATAAAGATATTAGATTGTTTGAAGAACGCCAGCTGTGTGGAAAATATTGCAGTTTCGGCATTAGTATGTTCAACTTCACCAGAACAGGCAACATTATCCCCAAATGTGAAACATAATTAGCTGTGCTATGTCTCTTTAACCTCTGATCTAGAATCCATGTATTTTCCATTTTCTTTGATCAAGTGATTTTTAAAGAGCTTGGGAAGTGCTCAGCACGCATACCTATATGAAAAATATGCTAAGCATGTAAAAAATAAAATTTCACCCTCTAGAAGAAAATTTCACTCTCACAGTATCAAATCATCAATTTCATCATCTGATACTGTTTACACAGAGGAATAAAAAGATAGAGTAGAAAACTTTTTAAACTGCACATTCATGAATAATTTATATTCATCAGCTTTAGGTATTTAAACAGCAAAAGAACTAATGAAGCACTCGTGACTGAACACCTATTGCTATGTTCCTTATTATTTTTCTTCTTAAGCCTTAATGAGCTGTAATTATAGTCACTCGTATTTTGTCTTGAACGTACTTTATTATAACAAAGAGTAGTGACAAGTAACTGTATCTCACTTCATGAACACCAAACTTACTGCAGATATGTAAATGAGAAGCTACAAAGCTACAGAGAGCCTGGAGATATTAACATCTGTGTGAATGAAGCAGCCATTTCACAACTCAGTGGACCTTAAACACCACAGACACTGAAATCTGTTCAGTACATGGGGTGGATTTTTAAATATGTTCAATTACTGCTTGTCTCCCAGCTGCTTGTTTGAACATGGTTTCTGTAATATTAGGGAGTCTGCTTTGACATCACTGGCATATAAAAATCATGTCCTTGATTAATAGTTACTACCAGACTAAATAGCCATTTTAAATTTATAAATACAAATTTGAATTGCACCACGCTCAAAACCTTTCCCTCGGGGTGAAGAGGTTGGAATGTATTTACTAAGAAGAGGAGAAAGATGAGAAGAACGACCTCTGACAATCTTGCTTGGTGTTATCCGTGTGTGTTAATCTGAGTATGGATATTATATGAGTCTGATTACAGATAAATAAATTTTAACATAAAATAGTTAAATCAATTTTTAGTAAGATACTTGGGAAATCAAACATTTTTGATTAGAAAGTGTTCAATCATAAGAAGGAAATAAGCGCTTTGAAAGACTGTTATTTTTCTCCAATAGAAATAAAATTTGAACACTAACTTAATGTTTATTTAAAAATAAAGACAGTTATCAGAAACTTTGTTATTACTTTTTAAACTATGTGTGAGGTTACTACATTATAAATACTTTGAGGGAACAGGCATAGAAATGAGAAAGATCCAATAGCTTTATAGTTCAATTATGAAAACTCAACCCTGGAAATTTCTTTTAAAAATTAAAAATCAAACTGATATAAAAATTACAAGAAATGTTTCATGTAATATCATATATTCCAGGCTATTTTTTATTTGAAAGCATGCAATTATTAGTTCTCCAATATAATTTACAAAATAACATGTTCCACTTCTTCCCTTTTTTATCAAAATAATTATTGTTGCTGAATATTTGCAGAAATGTCACCATTACCATTTAAAATGCCAATTGTAAGATCTTACGAGTTTATAATAAAAGTAAACTAGCATTATTTTCTATAGGACTGATGCCTTTGCAATTAAAATAGACTATTTTATCAATTAGTTTTATTCTCAAAATCCAGGTGACATACATTTTGTAAGTTTGTTCAAATTATTGTAAAAAAATATCCTATACTTTAGACTGTAGGAATCCACAGTAAGTAATAAATATTTGAAACAAGCATTCAAATTACTTAAACTCCACATTTACTTTATAATTGAGAGAATGCGTAGGCACATTAAGGATGATAGGTTGCATATGAATCTTCTACTTCCTAAGCTTATCAGACCACGGGTGAGCAAGGACTTGTATGACACACTTTCAGAGGCTATAAGTTTCTCAGTATTATGTTGCAAGTTATTTTTATTACTCCCAAAGCATTTCTGTAATGTCATTTCTTGGCCTTTAACAGATTAATTTTTTTTATATCTTGCATGTAAAAGGTTGTGGATTGGTATGTAAAATAAGTTGGAGTTAATTAGTGGAACTAAACTTTAGGGAAGCCTGCATTAAGTGACCTAGGATTTGAAGGATATTATGCTAATCATAATTTTGAAGCTTAAACCTCTTTGTTTTCCTTAAGATGTAGAAAATTTGTAGTAAAATAGTATAAGAGAGTCTAAAACATTTTAATAAGTCAAATGTAATTTATTTGAAGCAGTATGCTGCTGATTGTCAAAGGTCAATGCTGTGAAATATCTCAAGAAGAATATTTCTCTTAGAAGAGAATTCAGTAGTCTTGTTATTTCATCTGTTATCGATGCATTCCAACAAAAGTGGTTGTAAAATTATATTTTCATTGCTTTATATTATAAGAACTAAGGCAATTCCCAAAGGGCATAAATATAAATGAGCAAATCGTTGCAAGGGACTAAGCCAAAAATTTTACCACATGGTGTATATTTCTAAATAAGATGTTGTTCATTATTATCATTATTATCATTTTACTTTACAAAACAGCTTTTTTATTCATTCATTTAGCAAGCACTTTATAGTTACTTATTATATGTATCAGTTATTTTAGAATTTGGAGATTGAAGGAAAAAACTCAAAAATTTTTACCATAATGGAGCTGGCTTGCAGTGTAATATGGCAAAAAATATACATAAATAAACAAATATAGGTAAAAAGGATAGAGTTTTGAGGCAGGTTAATATTGGATGAGATGGTCAAGGAAGGCCTTGCTGAGAACACCCATTTATTTAAAACAGGACTTAAAGGAATGCTGAGGGTGGCCCCTCTGGGTGACTGGGAGAAAAGCAGACAGAATAGGAAGTACAAAAACCCTGAGATGGAAAAGTACCTGGATTGTGTTGATGGGCGCTTTCCTTTATGATAGAATACATATCTAATTTTATGATCAAATATTTTTCAATAAAAATTAGGAAATAATTAAGTTAAAAATAACCAAGAAATGGAAATAGCTTCTAGAAGATCTAATATTGTTTCTCTTTCAAAATAATCTGCTATAATTCACAAAATTGCAAATACACTTAAAAGTATTCTATGATTCAATTTCAATATGTCTCACAAATAGTATAGCAGCTGCAAAAGCAAAATTATATTAAGTTGTAAATTTATAGTTACATCATTGTATATACAGTTACAGTTACTATTAATACTAACCTTTTGATTGTGGATATATAAAATGTTATAAGAAAATAAATGCCAAAGCCACTCTGTCGGGGAGGGAGGTGTGTGAGAAAGAGAGAGAGAAAGGTTGAGAAAGAGAGAGAGAGAAAGAGATTTGGGAGTAGGGGATGGGCTTGTGGAGTCTTCAGTGTTTCTTGAAAATTCAAAAGGTAAATAGTCCCTTAAATAGCAATAACCTCAGAAATTTTATTTCATAAAATGTAAAAGAATTACATCCATCGTATAAATATTTACCTCTTTTTCTTTCTTTTGAATGTCAGGCACATGGTATTTAGTTAATCAATTCATCAGATCATAGCATGGGTGCCTCATTGATCCATTGAAAACACAATTATCTCAATACTGTTTTATCCTTAACTTTTATTTTCAGTTTCCATTCTCTGCTCCTCCACATACAGCATCTACCCAGAAATGTTTAAAATGTGACTATAGATCAGCATATATTCCTTGAAAAATAGATATAAACATTCCCTGCTTCATATGTTTATTTTTTAATTATTTATTTGAATGCTTTTGTACTATATGTATTTTTAACTTTCTTCAGATAATTTATTTTATTTTATTTTTTTTTATTTCAGCATATTATGGGGGTACAAATGTTTAGGTTGGGTGTGTTGCCTTTCTCCCCCTTCCCCTCCGGAGTCAGAGCTTCAAGCATATCCATCCCATAGATGGTGCACATCACACAAATTATGTATGTATATACCCATCCCCTCCTCCCCGCTCCCATCTGCCCAATGCCCAATAGATGTTATTCCTATATGTCCACTTAGGTGTTGATCAGCTAATTCCAATTTGCTGATGAGTACATGTGGTGCTTTTTTCCATTCTTAGGATACTTCACTTGGTAGAATGGGTTCCAGCTCTATCCAGCAAAACACAAGAGTTGCTATACCACCATTGTTTCTTATAGCTGAATAGTACTCCACGGTATATATATATACCACATTTTATTAATCCATTCAAGTATTGATGGGCACTTGGGTTGTTTCTACATCTTTGCAATTGTGAATTGTGCTGCTATAAACATTTGAGTGGAGGTGTCTTTTTTATAGAGTGTCTTTTGTTCTTTTGGGTAGATGCCCAGTAATGGGATTGCTAAATCAAATGGTAATTCTACTTGTAGCTCTTTGAGATATCTCCATATTGCTTTCCACAGAGGTTGTACTAGTTTGCAGTCCCACCAGCAATGTAGCAGTGTTCCTATCTCTCTACATCTATGCCAATATTTATTGTTTTGGGACTTTTTAATAAAGGCCATTCTCACTGGAGATAAGTGATATCTCATTGTGGTTTTGATCTGCATGATTAGATGATGATTAGAGATGTTGAGCATTTTTTCATATGTTTGTTGGCCATTGTTCTGTCTTCTTTTGTAAAGTTTCTGTTCATGTCCTTTGTCCACTTTTTGATAGGGTTGTTTGATTTTTTTCTTGCTGATTTTCCTGAGTTCTAAATA
>CAUYRT010051391.1:0-23217 GCA_963574885.1 Lepilemur ruficaudatus
ACAAAGAATCTTTTTGGGGTGTCTATGGTGTAAAATGTTATTATAGGATAGATTTGGGGATTGGATATACACACACACACACACACATACACATTACACACACATGCTCGCGCTTGCGTGCTCTCTCTCTCTCTCTCTCTCTCTGTCTCTCTCTCTCTCTCTCATCTTCACAGGAGCTACCAAGCTTCTAAAATGTTTCTTGCTATCCTCAGTTTTATTTACAGCATTGGCAGGAGTAGTAATTACAACCATCTCTTGAGAGGAATGGCGCAAATCCTGCCTTGTTGAATCTCTTACCAGTGGTCCTGTCTTCAAGGAAGGACAGAAGTCTCATTAGAAAATAGCCCCTAGCTCCCTCCTCTGCCACGCCTTCCACCACTTCTCCTCACCTCACTCCAGGTCCACTAAGCCACAGCCACACCCAACAGTTCTCGGACACCCCACACACTTCCATACCTACACCTGTGCTATTTCTTCTGCCTTGGAGGGCATTCCACCCATTTCCTGATAAATTCCCACTCATATTGTACAGACACATCTCAAATGCCACGTCACAAGAATACTTCCTTGATAACACCACCTGTATCAGTGAATTCCTGCTCTGTTTCTCCATATAGTACTTTAGACATCTGTAGGCTTATTGGAAAACTATGAGATTGCTGAATCATGTATCCACCCCTACCCCAGCAGACATGAAATCCCCAAGGGCATGGACCACAGTGGATTTACTTTTGCATCCCTAGTCCTTAGCCCAGCCCAGGCTGGATGCATGCATGACTGCATGGATTGCTAACCGGCACGGAGACCTCCTGGCCATTCTCCATCGGGCCAAGTTTGAATTCAAAGGGTAAATTAAGGCAGTTCAATACTCAGAAGAGATGTATTTTCCTTCAAATACTGGAAAGACCTTGTTCTATTACTTGGACAGAAACATAAAAGGGTGATAAAATGTTGGGGTGAGATCAAAAGCTCATGGTGAAGGGCAAAGGCAAATCCTGATCCAGAGAACCACGGGGATGGCCTCCCTCAGGACAAGGGAGGCAACAGTGTGACAGGCCCCAGATAGCCTAGAAAGGGCTGAAATTACCTGTGGCCAAAGATCCCTCCAGCCCTCCCAATATAAGTTACTATAAATAGCAGCTGTATCACATGACACATGGCAGCAGCAGCAGCAGTTCAGCAGAGCTCTGAGGACAGAAATGATAACAGTGAATGGCACAGCTCCTTCACATCAAAGTGAAAACAAGCCTCCCGTCCTAAAGAGTGAATGGGTGAGTCCTTGTAAACACGTCCAATTCTACTGGAAAAATCAGAACATTGAGTACTAAATAGCTTAAAAATGATTTTATAATACCCACAATTTTAGATGGCATTGCTGATGCAGGCTTCCAACACTGGTCATGACACGTAGTGTTGGTGGAAACCCCTTAGGCACACTTCCACAAGGGAATGTTCTCTTCTCTCCCCCAAGATAGAGCAGTATTGATATGAACGCTCCCATTTCCTGCTTCTATACTCTCACTTATTCCACATACAGGAGGAGAAATCATTTAGCTGACCTACAAGACTTGAAAGAATGTAACATCCATGAGTCCATGTGAAACAGAAAGTGGGACCACAGCCTTGAAACGGAGTCAGTGCTGGATTGGCATGCGTCTCTGCGATGGTTTGAATGCCCCTCCCTCCCAAGAATTTGTGTTGAAATTTAATTGCCACTGTCATGACATTAAAAGATGGGACCTTTAAGAGGTGATTGGGCCATAAGGGCTCTGCCCTCACAAAGGGATTAATGCTGTTATCTCGGGAGCAGGTTCCTGATAAAAGTGAGTTCGGTCCCCTCTTGTCCTTTCTCACTCCCGCGTGCAATACTCTCTTGCCATTTTGCTCTCCATTGTGAGATGACGCAGCAGAAAGCACATACCAGATGCCAAGCAGACACCAGCACCAAGCCTTTGGACTCCCCAGCCTCCAGAACCATGAGCCAAATTAATTTCTGTTCATTATAAACTACACAGACTCAGGTATTCTATTATAGCAGCAGAAAATGGGCTAAGACAGACTCTCTTCTGAACCACCTGTCCTCAGGCCAGTGAGATCTCTGAGTTCATATATCAAGTAGATCAAGTGAAGCTTGCTTCAA
Source organism: Lepilemur ruficaudatus (assembly GCA_963574885.1). Classification (NCBI taxonomy): domain Eukaryota; kingdom Metazoa; phylum Chordata; class Mammalia; order Primates; family Lepilemuridae; genus Lepilemur; species Lepilemur ruficaudatus. The sequence goes on from CAUYRT010051391.1 coordinate 2,141, forward strand.
GCACGTACAGCTAGGTTTCTTTTCTCTTCGTCCCAGCTTCTTGGCCTGCCAATGAGTGGGTAAATCAGTTTCATGCAGGTCCCAAGGTCCAGCCACATTCCAAAAAGAAATAGGACACTGCCTCTTCCCCCATGCTCTTTAATTCAGACTGACCAAAGCCAATACTGCACTTTGCTTCAGGTGGCTCTGTGAATTGTCCTTAACTAGTTAGACCTCAGAGCAAAACAGTGGTGACACATTTATGACACATTTATGTCATTAGTCAAGATTCTGTATTTACAATTTTAAACCCACAGGACAAAAATATTTAAAATGCAGCTTCAGTTACTGTTGGGTTTATTTTATTGTATGGAAAAGTGCAATTCCCAACTCTTCTAAAGTAAGTGGTTGTTGTTTTTCTGTAAAGGAGTCTGTAATATTTCCTAGCATGGGAAAGTCCCTGAGAGATTTGCTACAGGAGTGAAGTTGGACCACAGCTGTCATTCAATTTGGGGTATATCTTCCACAAGGGTCCCTTCTTAAGTAGAAGGTATCAGTGAAAGATGACTGTGAACATGAAATATATTAGCAGTCTCTCTGTCACCTAGTAGTACCATTTAATTCAGAGAATTTATGGAGAGTCTACTGAGTGTTGGAGACAAACGAAGCCAAAAAGGGACTTATTTATCTAATCCTTCACTCAAACATATATTTACTCATTCAACAAATATTTCATCAGTATCTACTACGTGCCAGGTGGTTGTGCCCATGGTGTCTGACACCCAAAATACAGTCTCATAGCGGGAGAGAAAACCAGTTTCAAACAGCAGCCTCCCTGCCCTCAAGAAACTGTCTTCTTCCAAATATGCTTTATCTTTATGCTTTATGTTCATTTCTGCCTCTCACTTCACAGTCAGTAACTCTTTCTACTTGGGCTTTACATTTGTTCTTTGCCTGGCTTCCCTGATCCCAAATAAGGAATGATCTACAAGCTAACACACTGAATTCTTTTATATTAATAAAACAAAGCTCTCTTGGTAATCCAAATAATCACACTATAATTCAACCATATTGCACATGAATTTTCATAAAATGCCTACGCAATAATACAACAAAGCACTTTTCCCAGGAAGTATAAAGGCAACTGGGACATGCTGAAAGAGAGCCTGGATAATTGATTAGAACAGGTGGGATGTTGCTTATCTTCCTAAGGGTCCCTTTTCCCTGCTGATCTCTTCCTTCCTGTTTGCATTTCATAGATGTTTAGGATTAGATAGGTAACCTGGGAATGATTCACATGGAATTGAAGGTCAAAATTTATGGACACAGACCATTTTATTGGACACAGATCATTTTATTGGACACAGATCATTTTATTGGTAGGGGTATATAATCCCCCTACCAAAAAAACTACATTTGGGCTTTCTCCATCATCTCTGAACATTAAATCAACTAGTGTAGTTTCAATTGTAAAGAAATGTTCATGATATTCTTTTGATTCACAAACTATTTTTTCCTTACTTTGTATAATGTTCCCAAACCAAACCATCCAAATATTCCCTTGAATGAAGGCATCAGGGAGTAACATTTTAGCTTTGGAAACTTGCATGTAGTTACTTACAACACTGTAAATTTTTTCCCCTGTCCTTGAAATGCACCATATAAATATTGCATTTGATCCTAAACTTACACTTCATAAATAATTTATTTCAAAAATATTCCTCCATAAGACCATCAGTTGCTGAGGTGTTCAGTTTTCGGGGAAAGCATTTATTTACTGCATGCGCCCAGGAAGGCTGGTAAAGACTTGGCTAAAAGCTCCACATGGAGCGAATTATGGTAATTGTATTAATGCTCAAATCCACGATGCTCAATGCTCAAATCTGCTAAAAGGTTTTGTACTACATTGCCCACATCTTGACAGGCAATAAGGCCACTGGAAATGTTTAACACTTCATAGGGAGGCTTCCGAGATTCATTTTTCATAGTTCCAAGAATTGCTAAAGAATGTCTGGAGGTACCTTCCAGAGGAATTTCTGAAAGTCATAACACAGAACAAACATCCTCTCAAATACCTTCTGCTTGGGGTTCACGCTGAAACTTTAAGCACAAGTCACCAGAAATGAAAATCAAAGGAAACATCACACAATTAATTTTGATGAATGGGTATGTTTTAATTCATGCACAGCAATATTCTGCTTAATGATATGTCTCCTTAGGACACCCATTAAAAATCCATTAACTTAACAGGCAAAATCTAATAAAGTTACTCTGGAAATTTTCTGCTAGATTAACATTATGGACTTCTAATGAATATTTCTTGTAGGCAATGCTCTATTAGGAGAGCTAATATACTAATTAAATATGTGTATTCTGTGAGGTGGGAAAAAGAGTAGAAAAATGTAAAAATAATCAGAAAATCATGGTTGGACTCAAGTTGCCAAAGATGGTGCTAAAATCAGTAAATATCTTTACAGCTTTTGAAAGCGAACAGTGCCGGCTTCCCAGTACCAACCACCTCAATCATTCATTTAACCACTTATTAATCAAGTAGTAATTCAGCTATGAAAATATGCTGTGCTAGTACTGGTGGTACCAAAGTAAATAAGTGAAAATTCTTATGTCAAGGAGCTCACAGTCTAGTGTAGGATCAAGACACATAAACAGGTAAACAATATGTACTATAATAAAGTCATTTTCAATATACCACGGGAATACTCAGTAAAGAAAAACCAACGATTTTGGAGGGATATATATACAAATGTTAAAAATCACTTAAACAATTAACTAATTGAAGCTGAAATCTGTATTCCAGTAAAATATCAGTTCCTTCTAGGCCCTCCCACAGGGAGGGTTTCAATCTTGACTTATTTATCGGTTCTGTGCACAGTTAGACAAGTTACTAATCTGATTCTCACCTGTAAACAGGGTAACAGTGCCTTTGTCAGCAGTTGTGCGAACTACATGAAACAAGGTACGTGAAAGCACCTAGAGAAATGTGCCTGGAACACAGAAGGTGAGCTTTACTGCCTAGTCATCGCCATGTAAACCTGCGAGTCCGGGGCCCTAAGGCCTGAGTCAGGAACCACTGGCTCATGTTCTAGTTTCTGTCTTGTTCCTAATTCTTCTAATTTTGATCTTTTCATTTTTATCCTTTCCTGTCCACAGCCTTGCCTTGTGCCGTGAACCTAATTCACAAAACTGTTTTCCTAGCACTGACTGGAAACAGTCCGTACACAGCCCCTCCATTATGCTATTCTTGGCTGCCCCATGCATCTCCCTTGGTCTAGTGCAATTTCTAATTCTATACTTTAATGTGGATTTTCATAGCATATATCTCTGCTCAGTTCATATAAGTCCTAAGGCAAGGGCCTACTAGTCATAGCCATCCCATCATAAAAGACTTACCTCTCCCAGAAACACTGGGCTGTGTTCTTGTGTATTAATTCATACAAAAACAAGAAACAAAAATACAAACAACAATAACAAGAAACTCCCCGACCAATATCCTCATATATGCATACACATGATCACTGTACGAATTTTTTGTTCTTTTACCTATTTTGCTGTAATTATCTGCAACAAAGTCTTCCAAACCAACCATCTTCCAGAAACTGTCATCCCAGCCTTTCTCTGCTGAGTATGTCCATTTGCAAACCAGGGAGCAGAGGGACCTATGAAAATGGGAAAGAGGAAGAACCAATAATATGAGCTAGGCTTCCTTTATATTTTGCTGAATACCTGACCAGACATCTGCAGCAGTATTGAAGAAGTGGAATAAACCAATATAGATAATTATACATCCCTATGCAAATCAAAAATCTCCATATGTACCTGTTAATTATTGATAGTACCTTTTTTCACTTTCAAAAGTCTCAGCCCTTTATTTGGATCCTGACCACACTTTATATATGAATATTTATATCTATATAAATATTTATATCTATGTTTATATATTTGTGAGATAATTAAAAATTATAACACTGATAAGCTGAATTAATTATTATTAAATTTTACATATCATATTGGCAGTTGTGGTTATGTTAAAAAAGGCTCCTCGCCAGGCATGGTGCTGCACACTTGTAGTCCCAGCTGCTCAGGAGGCTGAGGCAAGAGGATTGCCTGAAGTCCAAGAGTTTGAGGCCAGCCTGGGAAATATAGTAAGACCCTATCCCTATAGAAAAAAAAAAAAGCCAAAAAGGGGCTCTTTATCATTTAGAGATATATACCGAAAATTTTAAGTATAAAATCATAGGATATTTGGGATTTGCTTCAAAATAACATGAGAAGGGGAATTGAATGGCATTGTGGTTGGGGCAGGATTAGCCACGGATTGCTGTTGGCTGTGGGGCTGAATGTGGGTGTTTCCTTATGTTACTCTGTCTACTTTTTTTACATGTTCAAAATTCTCTCTAATAAAAGTTTTTACAAGTGCCGAATATAAATAACAAATGATATGGTCCTTCCAGTCTAAAGCAATGGGTGAAAGACTTGAACACTGGAAGGTGTTTCCCTTCCAGCTTCATTTCTCATCAATTCATCCTTAATATTCTACATTCCAACAATAAAAAATTACTTGAAGTTTTCTGAAAAAAAAGTCATGTTTTTACACACTTCTGTGCCTTTGCCCTACCTCTGTTAGGGTAGGGAAGTTGGGAAAACTCTTCCTGGCTTCCTCACCCTTATAACTCAAACTCTTACTTTAGCCTCGGTGAGACTCCAGTTCTGGGTTAGGTACTGCTCTTTGTCATAGCCCTTATCACACGCTATGTAATTATTTGCTTCTTCATGCATCTTCCCTATAGTCCTACTGCCTTCTAATTTATTCTCCATGCTTCTCCCAGACAAGCTTTATAAAACAAAATCTGCTATACCAATCTCTGATGAATTAATAAACCCCGTCAGAACAAAACCAGCCCTACTTACCTCTGTATCACCAGGATCTACCTCACCCACATTCAGGTGTATGTCAAGCCACAACAAATACTGACAGAATGGAAGCATTAATGAAAGGATATGGTTTGTCTGCCTCCTCACAGGTGAACGGGAAACCTGGGGAGCTCATACAGTTTTAAAGATAGCCCAAAACCTACCTCACAGGTGCAACAGTCTAGGTGAACCTCATAGATTTACTCAGTCCCTTGCATACTCAATAAATATTTAGTATTCAGTTACTGCACTGCCCGAACTAATCTACGCCCCAGGGAACCAGTGCTATGCAAAAGACTTGATCCTCTCTTGCTACAGAAGCTGAAAGTTTAATTGGGAAGAGACAGAAACTGACCAAACAACTAAAATAATATACCAACAAATAACCATAAAATGTTCTGAAGGAAGTAGGGGGGGAAATTAGCACCGTTAGCAGAACCTGATATAATCTGCTGGGGAGGGGACAGGGTATATCCAGGAGGGCTCCATAGAGGAGGTGGCACTGAGTAAGGCCTCAATGTCTTTTGAAAGCCAACAAATGTCATTTATTATTAATGGTTTTTTAGATATGATACAGATGGCGGAACACATTGAGCTGTGCTAAATAGCACAAATATATTGAAGGAGTGTTAGCACCAGTGTAAACTTAATATATTAGGTGCTAGATTAGTCACCTTATTTAAGCAAGATTTTTTTTTTAATGTAGAGGAGGCAGCCGCCTATGTAATACGTTCTGAAGAGTACACAATAGGCTAACTCCTCCTGGCACAATGTCTGAAATGCCAACTTTTTAGGAGCTCTAGTAGCTCACTGGAAAGAGAAATACTGTGGAGCGAAAGACAGTGTAGAGGAACTGTTCCCAGTGACCCAGCCACACAGGACCACTCCTCAATCCCCAAAGGCCCCATTCATACTTGCAGACTGCTGTGCCTCTACTTTGACTGTTCCTTCCATCTTAATTATTATTGCTCCTTTCCCCCATCCTTGTCTACTTGGCAAATTCCAAGTCATCCCTATGGTCCAGTTCCAATGTCAGCTCCTCTGTGCGAGTTTCCCTACTACCATCAAACTAAACTCAGGGCTCTCTCCCTTGAGGTACCATTAGAAGCTGGAAATAGCGCGCTGTAGTTTTGAACAGCTGAGGTAGGCTGACTTCTTGGCTGCAGTCTCCATCCCTCTGCACATCCAATCCTTTGCCGTGTAACTGTGCAGTGCCGCACCTTCCTCCTCCCACTCCCCACGCTGTGGGCAAGACCTCGTTTCCCACCTCTAGACTTTGGATTCTGCCATATGACTGGATTTGGCCAAAAGAATGAAGCAAGAGCGATTGCATGTCAGTTCCCAGCCAAAAGTCAAGAGATTTTATGTGTTTCTGCTTGTTCTCTTGCACCTCTGCCATTGCCATGAGCAGATCATGCTCGGCTAATTCACTGGTCCCATGAGCTACGTGGAGCAAAGCAATAACCAGCCAAGCCCAATCAGGGTCAAACACCCCCAGGTTGTCTTGGATCAACCTGGATCAGGCAGCCAAGACCCCAGTGGGTGAGTCCAACTGAGACCAGAGGATCACACACTAGATCATAGCCTAATGAGCCACGCTGAGCCAAGTAAATGACTATGTTAAACTACTGAGCACTCGTGGTTTGTAATAGAGCAAGAGTTAAACAATTCAGCACTTCACAGTATAACTAAGTTATTCCAAGTAGATTTTCCCCCCAATAAAGGTTAGGATAGGGATGTCTCAATCCTCACACACAAGTTAGAATAAGTGGCCAGAGAGTACGCTTGGAGTGAAGACGAGGCAGGAAATTTTACGGCTACACATGTCTTTGGCAACTCCATCCTCTATCGGGATTATTCAAACACCGTTAGGGTCCAATTCATTTGGGTCTCTTTAAATCAAACTGGTGGATTATATGGAAGAGCTTTTAAGCAGCAGAACTGGCAAAGTTTAGAAAGTGCATCTGAGGCCAAAGTTTCTCCAGAACTCTCCATTAGAGAAAGTATAGGACCTTGCTTACCCTGTTAGTGGGTTAAGGCAAGGTACTAATAGCAGAACAGAGTTTGCCTCTCCCTAAGGGTTCTATTCAGACCAGAGTTTTGACATTCCCCAAAGTATTAAATATTTCAGTGGGCAATGCAACCTCCCCCATAGCTATTCACCTTCAGGCAAGCTGTACATAACCAGCCTAATGTGCGATGCTCCCTTCCCTTGGTTTGTAGAATTAGAATTAGAGACGGGGCCTTAGAGAGTCAGGGGCTGCATTACAGACTGACCCCAAGGTCAGCAGCCAGCAAGGAATGTTGCTTCTGCTCAGATCACTCTAAGAGAAGAGAAGGGGCCACTCACTGTTGGCTGGTTGGTTCACTGCCAGCCAGAATGCCAGGGCAGGAACTTCTGTACCTTTCACTGCTTTCAGATTTGTTAATGCCAAATAGAACTCTGAAAACCTATACAAAGGTCAAAATAACATAAACCAAAGAGTAGGCGAAACAAAAATAATATGTAACTTAGGGGGACTAGTTCACCTGAAAGAAGATCACATAGGACACCTCTAAGAGGCAAGTCCCATTAAAGCAGAAATGAAGAAAAAATAGGAAGAACACATCAAGAATGAAAACAATGAGAAATCAAAAGAAGAATGCAAGAAAGACTTTCTGGAACTATAAACACTGAATTTAATTTTAAATTTAAAATTTCCAAAGAAGAACTAAAAAAATCACTGGCATTGATGAAAATCAAATTACTACTCTGGAAGACCAATGAAATATTTACTACAAGTAGCAAAGAAACAAAGAGACAGAAATAATGATGGAGGAGATAGGAGGCTTGGAGGACAGATCTAGCAGCCCAGCATGAGAATAACAGGAATTCCAGAAAAAATTTAAAAAGAGAAAGAAAAAAAAAGAAAAGAAGAACAGATGAGGGAGATAAAATTAAATGAATACAGTGCTAGATATTTTATTATACTGAGCTGAAGTAAGACGTAAGCCTGCAGATTAAAAGCTTCATTAAGTTCAGGAAGTGAATCCAGGAAATACTTGAATTTCAAGAGTAAACAGAAAATTATACAAGCGACCAGACAGAAACAATAAGTTACTTATCAAAGCAAGGGATTCAGACTAGCTAAAGGAATTCTCATCTATAACTTTGGAATGCTACCAACATTGGAATAATGTACGGACTGAAAAGAAAAACTGATCCAAGAATCCTATACCCAGACAAAATATTATTAAGTTGTCAGGGGAAAAAGAAAAACATTTTCAACATGTAAGGATTCAAAAAGTAAACTTCCCATATACACTCTTCGAGGACAATACTTGAGTAAGAACATAACCAAATAACAATTGGTCCAGAGCAGCTATCTCAACATTGTAGAAATCAAAGGCTAGAGGAATAAGTAGACACTGACATTCTCTTTCCCATATGTACAAATACGTGAATGTATGTATATAAACATGCTTGCACATATACACACATGTATACATATATACACATAAATACACACATATTTAAATCTAAATAGATGTCAACAATGTAAGCAGGAATTTGTAATACTGAGTTTTCTTAAAATACAATAGGCATGCTATACACTGTAAGAAAAAAACTGGTAATAACCTGGAACTGAAAATATTATGTAGGCAAAACCTCAAAGTCAGAGACTAGAGAAGGGGTACACAGGAAAAGTACCTTGGAATACATATATATGTTTGGACAGAATGTAAGGAATAAGAATATAATCACTAGTGGAAACAAAAGGCTTAGTAGAACTCTCGACATAACAAGGAATAAAAGAAAACGGAGAGTAAATTAACAAGCCAGTGAAACTAAACTAAACCAAACAAAACTTTTTAAAAGGGTGAGGGAGGCAGGAGGAAAGGGGTGATGTAATATAAATAGAAAATAAGATAGACGAAATAAAACAAATTATTTCAGTATTACATGGAATGTGAATGGGTTGAATTCCACAACTACTTAAAAGATAAGAATAATCACTTTGTGGTTAAAATTAAGCTGTATCTTGTTTATAATTCAGATTGCCTCAATGTGATAAAACTTTCTTTTTGCAAAGTTCTACAAAGAAATAATACAAACAAAAAATTTTTAAATACTACTATAAATATCAAAGTACAATATAAGATCAAAAATATCAAACAATACAAAGAACATTTCACAATGACAAAATACTCAATCCAAGAAGAAAACTAACAATTATAAAATTTCATGAACCAAACAACACAGTGATAAATACATGAAACAGGAGCTCGTAGATATTTAAAAGAAGCATCTGAGAAAAGACAACTCTATTTAAAAATTTCACTTTCAAAATTTGAAGAAACATGTAAATTATAAGAATAAATAACTATTATTATTACTACTGAGGAATTAAAGAGTGTAAATACAATCAACAAATTCAATTCTATATATTTACATAAGAAGAGGGAGAGGTAGAATGCTTTATAAAACAAGCAGAGACCGTACAGGGTAAGTGGTATTTAGAGAAATTTAGAGTTTTAAAAACCTTTATTGGAAAAGAAGGATGCCTGAAAATTAATAAGTTAACCAGCCAGTTTAGGAATTTGTGAAAAACAGCGATAGATTAAACTGAAAGAAAGATTAAGAAGGAGTCATAAAGATAAAAGCAGATGTAAGATGTAAAATACCCAGACAAAATTCAGCGAATCAACAGAGCCCACACACGGCAGTATGAAATGACAAATGGAATGGAAAAACTTCTGGCAAAGTGAGCAAGAAAAAGGAGAAAAGATAAAACAATAAAAAAATCATAAATGAAAATAGAGGTTATAGCTATAGATAAAGCAGACATTAACAATAGGATATGTACGAATGTATTTTATGACAGTATTTTATTAAAGGAGAGAAAAACGATCAACTTATATTAAAGAATATGAAGTTAAACACCGTATCAAGATAAAAACTCTTACTGAAGTAGGAATAAAGCTTCTGCTTCCATGATGGAGTAACAGTGACTGAATTTTACCTTCCTGTGTTAAGCAACTAGAAAAGTAGAAAAAACATATTAAATAACTGAGACCTTGCACGACAGGCAGCACAGGGAGAGTGATCCCTGAGAGAGGGAAACAAATGAGGTGAGCCCTAAGACCATCCTGGCTTTCGGTCTGGAGGCATATGCTAGGCCGCAAAGCAGGACGGGGATCCCAAGGAAAGCACAGGAATCTCATGCAGTTGAGGAAACAAAGGCCAGAATTCAAAAACCTTGAGGCACCTAGAAGCTGTGGTGACACAGACCTCCAGAGAGGAGGAACTGATGCAGAAAGAGGGCTCTGAAAGTACACACGAGAGTCCTCTTAAGCCTTTGCTGACTGCTAAGATGCACATATGCACACTGAAATTCCAAGAGGTCTGGTAATGAGCGACTGGAAAGCTGAAAGTTGAACAGTTCTCAAGAGTTCACAAAGGGCTGGGAAGCACCTGAGTTACCAAAAATCAGACTCAAAAGTCCTTGGTGATCACTGCAGGCAATCAGTAGAGATCCCAGAAGAAATAAGCCCCAGAAGTGTGGCTAAACTTTCCTTGTAGAAAGCACTAAATCTTTTCTAACACAGTTTAGAAAGAAGCCTCCAATGGATAAAACCAAACCAAAAGGATATTAACAGCCTACCGGAAAAAAATAGTTCAATATCCCTTAAAGGGAGACAACAAAATCCAGACACTCAAACATAAAATTGATAATGTCAACATCCAATCAAAAATATTTGAAAAAACAATGGCAACATTTTTTTCTAAATTTAATAAAATCTATCAACCTATAGAGCCAAGATCAATGAAACACAAAGAAAAATCACATCAAGACATGCTATAATCAAATTGGTTTTTTAAAAAATTACCACTCTTGAAGCTCTGACTTGGGAGGGAGGGTAGGAGGAGAGGGTAAAGGCAATATACATAACCTAAACATTTATATCCCCATAATATGCTGAAACAAATTACAAGAAGAAAATCTTAGAAACAGAGGGAGGAAAAAAAAGACACATTAGAGAGGAAAAGGGGGAAAAAGTCTGCAAACTTTTCACCAAAAGCAATGCAAACTAGGAGAAAATGGAATGACATCTTTAAAATGCTGAAAAATTTGAAAAGAAAAAATTGATCTAGAGTTTTATATTCAGAAAAAATCTTTGAACAATGAATATGAAATATAGACTTTTTCAGACACACAAAAGCTGAAGAGTATTTATTTCCTAGAAACCTGCATTGTGAGAAATGATAAAGTTCTTCAGAGAGGAAGAAAATGGACAATATCAGAATTGGTAAATATGTGTATACATATAACAGACATAAATTTTTCATTTTTAAATTTATTTAAAAGATAATTGACTTTAAATCTTTATCTTTAAAAGATCCAATTGAAAAAAAGCCAATGTATTGTGGAGCTTATAATATATGCACAAATAAAATATATGACAATTATAGTAGGAACCACAGGAAGATTTGAAAGCATATTATTAATATATGTAATACAGTATAAAATTAGTTTAAGGTAGACTGTGATAAGTTAAAGATGCATAGTATAAATCCTAGAGAAATTGGTAAAAAAAAAAAGAGGTAAAACTAATAAATCAACGTTGGAGATAAAGTAGAATACTAGAAAAATATTTAAATAATCTGGAAAAGATAGGAAAAGGGAAAAATTACATAGAATATAAGGAACAAAGAAAAAGCAAGTAGCTAGATAACAGATGAAAACCCAACAATTAAATGTAAATGGCTTAAAAACCTCTGATATAAAGGCAGAGATTACATGGCTAGATAAACATAAAAAATAATACCCAACTACATACTGTCTAAAAGAAACATTTTAAATATAAAAACACAGAATAGATTAAAGAGCAAAAGAACACAAAAAGATATTCCATGCAAATACTAATAAAAAAGCTGAAGTGGCTATATTAGACAAAGTAGACTTCAGAACAAGAAATGTTACCAGGGATAAAGAAGTATATTACAAAATGATAAAAGGGTCAATTCACCAAGAAAACTCATGAGTTAAAAAAAAATCATAATTTTTAGAATGGCAACTTGAACTTAGCTAAGGTTAGCTTTTTTTCCCACTTTTATCCTAGAACTAGCAAACATGCAATATAAAAACTGTACATAAAATCAAAGATTCAAAATGGTATCATAGAATGTGGCCACCTAAAGTTGACCTCATTTTTTTATATATATATATAAGTTTGCCTGAAATTCAGTGGTCTTGGCAGCTCATGTTGATGCAAGGATCTGGCAGATTGAAGGAGTACAAAACTGTGGGCTTCCTACATTTTATATTATTTTAGGCATGAGTGTGTATGAGTGAGGAGGGCCAGGAGACACAGAAGGATCTACCTCATTAGCATAAAAGGACGTCATTATTTTATTTTGTTTCAATTATGGCCTTCTGGGAATTTCAGTATATAAGGTCTGGTCACAACCTTCTCTCACAAGAACCATATCTGCCTTATTCATCATGTTATCCCAGCCCCAAGAACAGTGCTACCCTGGCAAATTTTGAGAGCTCAGTGCATGTTTACTGAATGAATGAATAAAAACCTTCAGATCTCAGTTATAGAAGGAAGCTTGCAGGTTCTTAATCACTTTTTAATTGCTTGTATTATAAGACCTAGATCTTTAGCTACTGCTGTGTGTATGGGCCCTAGAAGAAAGAAAAGTTAGATTCCTGGAGTGTCTGGGGCAGCAGCAAGCAGAACACTGGGTTTACTGTATAGCCCATGCACCTCAACAGAACAAGAAAAGCCTTCTGAAAAAGCATTTTGCCTACCTCACATTCCTCCTACCACCTATTTCCAAGACATAAAAACATCCAAATCTCTAACAGATCATTTTTCCTATTTCAAAAAATTCAAAAACAAAAAAGAGGCTTCCAGTTAAAGATGCCACATTGACTACACGTGTTGATTTCTGCTCCCTTTAAAAATCCCAATAAAATGGCTATATAAGAGTATCCCCAAAAGGCAAAAACCCACAATGACAATGACAACAGGATAGACGATGACAGTATCACAAATAGGAAAGCCAGAAAACACAGATGGATGAGTAATAACTTTCTTTGTAGACTTGAGAAAAATAAAACCTAAATAGCAGTGAGAAAAACCCAGAAGCAACATGATTAACCTGTGGAGACCCAGAAAGGTTCAGGAGGTAGTGGCATTCAGCACCTCTGAAAATGTGGATAGAAGTGGGTATAAAAATCACAGGATGGTTCAAAGTCTGTTCGGGAAGTAATTAGATCCCATGTGACCTCACTATGAGCAATGGGGATACCACCTCTCCCACACCCGGAAGAGACAACTAAGGCTCACAGTCACAGAGAGTAAGGCATGAAGCCCAGGTGAGGGTAGGGACACCATGACAAAAACAGACAGAATTAACTCAGGGTCTGCTTTTACAGGCCAGCCTTCAAGCTCCTTTACCCAACTCAGCTCCCATAGCTCTGACTGCCAGGTTTACAGCCTGAAGATTTATTTTGGGGAGAAACGGACCAGTGAAAAGAAACGATGGAAGGCTAACTGGGAGAGCAGAGGATGCAGAAAGGATGGCCCAGCCAGATCACCCTAGCCTTAGGAGGATTAAAATAAGGGCATCTAAGTAAAGCTCATTTTTGATGATAAATAAGTGGTAACTTCTATTAATTATAATCATCTTTGTTTTTAAAAAACACATTTGATCAGAAAAACATTTACTGAGGGCCCAGTATATACAGATCAGAATTTTCCCAGGCAGATAGGAGCCTCCAGTCTACAAGAGAAACAAAGGGAAAGGTTCACCAAGATCCCAGCCACACTCCAAAGACCACGGAGCAGCTTCTGCGAGAACAAGGAGAACTTCGTATTCTGCTTTTACTCAGGGCAAAGCACACATCAAAAGCACAGGCCTGCCGAGTTCCAGAGGCCTGATCATTCTCATGTATTTCTCCAGCAAGATTTTATAAAAATGAAGTCGGCACTGTTGCATTATTTATATGCAGCTCACTGTATTGACATTGCCAGGCCCCCACTTTCAAGGGAAACCTTTTGTTCTCTGCTTGGGAAGGCAGAACCTGGAAAGTCTCAATCGAACAAGCTAGTGAATAACAGAATAATTAGAGCTGAGAGCAGGGATAAATTACCAAGATATTCCTGACTGCAGCCTTTGGTACATCACAGGCCTCTGATAGCTCTATTTCTCCAAGCCAGGCAACAGCCTGAATTACCAGCCCTGAAGATACAGCTCCTGGGGAGACATAATGACTCGGACTGGATTGCTAATTGTGTCAACAAAGAGACTAAGAGGGCCTTATTTCTGAAGAAATGCCACTGCACCAATCGGACTTGCTTCTGTTAAAGAGCTGTCAGGTTTCAGGCCTGTTACTATTGGCTCTGTACTTCATCAAGACTTGCTGACAGGCCCGTGACAGACTGAAATAATATATGCAATGATGCAACACAGGGCAATATTAAATTGCCTTTTTAGTTAGACTTGCCGATAACATGGTTCAAACGTGGCCATGACAGTATGGGGAGCATGAAAGGCCTGAATAAATAATCGAGTGGAGGGAATTTTCCCATGGCCCCAAAAGAAAGAGATCTAAAAGTCAGAGAACAAAAGATCCTAAAGTTGCCACCAAAATATTCGAAGATCTTGGTGAAGCCCCTGGATGCATGGATTTGGATTTGCCCCCTAAAAAACAGAGATGGTACTAATTACAGGCAATATGAGAGAAGGTGTGGGAATGAAGGGAAAGGAAAGAAAACAAGTGACAGCTTACGGAGTTCCTGTTACACACCTGGCGTTATGCATGGGAGTTTCATGTGCATTACTGAATGTCATGATAAACTTGTGAGGATACCGTCAGTGTCCCCATTTGATAGAAAAGGACACTGAGGCTCAGAAGGCTAAGTCATTGAAGGTCTTACCATTAGGAAGGAGCAGGACATAAGTTCAAACCCTGCCCTGATCAATTAAAAGCCTACACTTATTAACTACATGCTCATTCAGCCCCACTCATGAAAAGATATTTATAAAATACTGCAAAGGCCAGTTAGGATTTCAATTCTGTTTGGCTATTAGGCCACTTTATGATTAATCTCTGGCCTTAGGAGCATCTAACAAACGTCAACTTAAGAATATTCTTCAATATAAATGAGCACATGAACAAATCATAAAACATCTTTTCTTGATAAGCTATGATTATCTTCACAAATTCTCTTAGTAATAACTATACTATGCTATGGCTTAGCACAGTACCTAGCACACTGGAGGCACTCAACAAGTATTCTTTTCCTTTATCTTTTATGAGACATTGTGAAGAGGTATTGAAAGGCACGGTCATTTCCCTCATACTAAACATTCCAAACTGCTCTGCCTGATTTTGCTCAGAGATATCATCTGTAGATATTTGATACTTCAAACCCCAGAGAATATTTAGCAGATCTTATGGTTCTAGTCTTCTTAGGCTATCAATTTTGGTGTAGGCTCTAGAAATGGCCTCATTCTTCTCCAATGGTGCAAAATGAAAAAGCACTGGAAGCATTCTTCCCCTCTCCCTGTTTGTTCTCCCTTGATCAGGACTCACTGGGCTCCAGGTGACTGAGGTTGCCATCATGACAACAGCCACAATAAGTAAAAATCACCATGGCGATGCCCTTCTCAGTTATGACGTCAAGGAGCTGCCTGCTTACTCATCTCTCAGAGCTGAGAATTTTAGCATCGAGCAATATCTCTCTGACACAAATGGGAGAGAACCAGATTAAGATTTTCCAAACAAGGCAAGAGGCAAAAACATTAAAAGAAAGTTGGTGAACTGTAAGTACAGACCTGAAGATTTCCTGGCCTTCGAGATCTTTTGTCTCTAAGAAAGGAAGGAAAAGAAATAATTAGGAGAAGGAAATGGAAACAGAGACGGAAAAGACAAAGAAAGAAACAGGAAAAAATGGCCTTAAAACCAGGTTCTCAATGTTCTTCAGGGATCAAGATTCGGAAACTGGTAGAAACAATACATCAGCTCTTCAGGAGGACACATCCAGACTTAGCATTTAGTTCAAAAACATGGCAATTTGTGACCTAGCCATTTAAGACATTCACAGTATGTATCATCTCTCTTGCTTCAAGGGATTAGCAGTCTGCGAAGGGAAGAGAGCACCTCAAGATCATCCAGCTAATATGAGTAGAGCCAAGCAATTAGCTTCAGGATCCCTGTCTTTAACAACTATACAAACTGCCTCCGGAACATACCCTGTGTGTCATTGGTGAATTTCACAGGTGAAATATAAGCTGTTTAAAAGGAACAACAGAGTAAGAGGGCAATTCTACCTGGGAATATTAAGGAAGTTTCAGGAGTAGTGGCTTGAGCTATGAGTCCTGAAACGTGAGTAGGCATGCACCAGGTGGACAAAGGTTATAGAGGATACGTTTCAGGCAGTGAACCAAGGCAATCAGTTCAAGCATGATCCTGCCTCCAGATGTGAGATGGAATAACTGACCTCCTGAAGACTCTTCTGGACTTTTGATTTTACTGCTGCTATGAGGAAGGCATTAGTGAGCATGTACAGAGTACAGGTTTTAGATCAGACATGGTTCTGCCATGATCCTTTAATAAGTAAGATATCCTCCCTGCTCTTCATTTTCTTCATCTGTTAAGGAAGGTAATAAGAGTACTCATCTCAGAAATTCATTAAAAGATTAAGTGCTATGTTAATTCACATAGCACACGCCCAGTAAAAAGTAGCTAATTTTGTTCTCATTGTTTTTATCAGTGTCAACGTCATCATTTCATAGCTACTTCTGAGAAACAAAAGACTAATGAAAAAGAAATGTTTAAATGAAAACTCGACTTTAAGACATGACAAAGATCACTACAGAGAAATGAGATGGGTCTTCAGTGCTAATTTGATGACCATTATCTGAACTAAATGAAATAATGACATAGGTAACCCAGCTCAGCCTTGCTCAACTCAACATAAAATTGAGATGAAAATCAAATTCTTGGTTGATATCTTGAACTTGCAAACCAATCTTGGGCTCAAACTGTGCCCTCTCTGTATAGTTAGAGGCAAAACCACTCAGAATACTCTATCCATTCATGAAGTAATTCCTTAATTTCCAAACACATGTTTTTTCTAGCTCTGAGCATGATACTGTCGAGATACAGAGGTGAGTACTAGATATCGTCCCTTGAGTGGCTCGGCGAGTAGAAGGAAAGACAGACTTATTGTGCAAATGCAAAAAGTATTAAAAGAAGGTTTTTAATATGTGTGTATATATATATAGGTTTATGGAAAGTAGAAGGCTAGAGAAATTTACTCCGTGGAGGTAAACCGTGGAGGTTTGGGGAACTTCAATAAACAAATATCAGAGAAAAACAAAAAATGCGCCTAAGGTATGTAGCCCAGGGAATCTAGGATAAAGAGCACTATGTTATCCATGGTTTGCCTATTCTCCAGCTAAAACAAATTTGCAGTTTCCTGAACAGGTCACACTTCCACTCACTTCTGTGCTTGGTCATGCACTCCTGAAATACCTTTACCTTTCTTACCCTTGGTGAATCTTAATCACCTTCAGACGTCAATTCCTCAGGGAGTTCATCCAAGGGTATGGTATTTGTCCCTCCACTGTGCTTTCATTGCTCCCTATCATACCACTAATTGCATTATGAATGCCTGCTGAATTCTCTCTCTCCCACACTAGACTGCACATTAGAAGCAAGGATGGTACATTCTGCATCCTGATTTTCCTAGTAAGGTGGACACACAGATGCTAATGTTTGTGGAATCAATACAATAGCTTATCACTGACGTGTTCTTTAACCTACTACCATACATATAAATACCTATTTTATTCTTGCATAGGAAGTCTGCTTTGAGTGTTCAACTCGAGCTCTACCTTTGCAACTCAGTCCATAAGCTGAGTTTTTAAATGAATTCATATTAAAAACCAACAAAACTGCCAACAAACAAAAGGGATCAGAGACCTCAGCTCAAGTGTAAATCAATATCTTTGCTTAAACTAATGAGCAAAGGAATTTGCCCGCTTGCTATCCTTTCTAATAACTAGCAAGAAGGAACTCGTGGGGTTTTTTAAATGAGTAGCCATATAAAAAGGTAAAAGTGTACTCAAAGTGTACCATGTTCCTTTTTTATCTCCTTTAGAATTACCAGGTGTTTTTCTAATTGAGAGCACCCTTAGGCTTATTTATAAACCAGATCTGGAAAAAACAAAAAAGGAGTGGCCTAAATTCACCCTATTTCCCTTGTGCACCATTTCTGTTTCTTTTGAACCTTACAAAGCAGTTTATAACAAATAAATCATTTCTTATAAATTAAGCAACTGGAGAAACTGAGATGGGAATGGTTGATGGCAAGCTTAAAAAGATACTACCATGTGTCACTCGGGGTCATGGCATTCCAGTTACCCACCAGCTTGGCTGGATCAACTGATCTTAATGGTGTGAGACATATTTCTAAGGACACCAAAAATCAACGACCACTTACTAATCATACACAGCCCAAGTTTTTTTAGGCAAAAGACCAATAAGTTGAGAGAGTAGTATTCAATGGTTTGGAAACAGAGAACAAAAAGGAATGTCAGATGGAAGAGAGAATTACGCCTGGGGAAGAGAAAGATACGGAATAATGGAATAACCATCTTTAGGGAGAGAAATATTTTCAGTTGAAAGCAGCTGTTTTTCATTTCTAAGAAGGCAATGAGCATAAATTTCAGTAAGGGAGGGTTTACATTAACTGAGGAAAAGTTGCCCAACTTACAGGGCTGGAAGACATGATGACTTGGTATGAGAGAAGATGACAGTCTTCTTCAAGGGGATCTTTAAGGAAAGGAGACCCTCACCATTTTAAGTGACTGGGGAACTGTCTGGTTTTAAGACAGGAGAATGGACTACACAGATGATTTCTAGTGTTTTTATTAGTATTGTTGTTGTTCTTCTGGCTCAAAGACTCTGATTCATTTCATTTACTGTAAAGCCAACCTCTTAAATCTCAACAAAAGAACAATATTGAAGAATAATGTTTCTGGGAACTTCAAATTCATGAAAACAGTTGTGCCTAATTTATGGCCTTATTTAAATAAAAACACACAAGTTTCCTTTTAAATTTCAATTTAATAAAAATCTATTGAGTGGCTATGGAGTGCAAATTCTGTTCAAGGTGTCGGGAGCATGAAGACAAGACACGGTCCGAGTCCTCAGCCCGCTGGAGGAGAGAAAATGAGTCCATCCATTACTGTGTTGTAAGTGAGATATAGTAAGTGACATTAAAGAATTACAAACTGCCAGGGAGTAACAAGGAATAAAAAGACAATATCCAGTTGGTCTCTCAAGTGCTAAGAAAAATTGGGGAGAAGTAATAAATTATGAAGTGGCTATTAAAAATCCATGACATGGTAAATGTTACAAACATTATAAACAAAGACACAGAACTATGGATATTTGAATCATGCCTGAGAACAGGGAATGGCCTCATTTAGTCTGAACAAAGCTAGGTGTATTGAGAAAACAAGAAAACTTGAAAGTTGTTTTGAGTCATGTAAGTGACCCAGCATGCAAGTCTCTAAGTGCGAGGCAATAGATATTATCCTTGACTTAAAATAAATTCATTTCCAATTATTTTCTCCCTCAACTGAAATAAATCATACCAAATTAGGTTTTTTGTTTTTTTTTTTTTAATTCCCAATATTGGAAAGTTACGATTTAGGCACTTAACTGGTATCTGACAAACACATGCAAAACTTCTGGCTTTGCGTCCACCGTAATACATCCATAAGGGACCAATATGAATTTTGATTGCTTAGTGGAAGAACAGCTAATGAGATGGACTTGGCACTTTGAGTAAGTATTTAAAAATGTTGTCACAGTAAGTATCTGCCTCTGAAATTTTTTTTCAGAGCAGATGGAGAGAAACACCAACATAAGCTATTTAAAAAATCTATGCTATCCCTAATCCTTAGAGCTGGCTATTTCTGCAGAATTTGTAAAGCATTATGGATTGTATAATGAAATAAAGCAGGAAGTGAATAAGTTCCCAACTCGTACTTATCTTTCAACTAAACTGAAACAATGTTTTAAGATGATGTGCAATATGACGGAAAACGCAAAACTTCAGAAATAGGCAGACTTGGATTTAAATTCCAGCTTTGCCACTTGCTACATGATTGGTCCTGGGCAACTCTCCGAGCCTCTCCATTTTCTCACATCTTCAATGGGAGAAATAACCCAATGGGAGAAATAACTCAGTAACATCTTCCCACTGAAGATGTGAGAAATAACATAGACCTTAAAACCTTGTTGTGAGGAATAGATAGACTACCGCCAAAGGACCTCCTGGCACAGCAAGTGACCCACACAGGACCTCAATAAACAATAGCTATTACCAGTAGCAGTCATATTTTTTCACTTTAACTTGCCACATTTAAACACTCACATACACACATACGCAAAAGTACTATAAAGATTTCTCCTGAAATCTGTGCATCAAACCTTATGGAAAATCTCACATTAAACAGTGTCTTCTAAAACCCCAACATCTCTCCCTGATTGGGTCAGAGGCCAGGTGGAAAGGGTGGATTTTTACATCATTACACAATTTTCTTGCCAGCCTATAAATTGGCTTAGATTCCCTCAAAACAGAGTTAGTTCTCTCAAGCCTAATACCACTCTAGATTGAGAAGTGGTCTGAAATATTCATGTCTTAGTGGCATTTATGTAAAAACTCTAAACAGAACATTTTACATTAAATATCTACTCCCTTGCCAGTCAATTAGATCAATCACTGACATATGTACATGTATATTCAGACATAATCCCCAGAGCAAGCTGTATTCTGACAATTTTTAAAATCAATGTTAACAGGTATTAAGTATTTCCCCCAACTTTTCCTTCAAAGCAGTATCTAGACCCACTATTCACAATAGCTACAAAGAAAATAAAATACCTAGGGATATTTTAATACCTAATCAAGGTGGTGAAAGATCTCCACAAGGAGAATTACAAAACACGGATGAAAGAAATCACAGATAACACAAACAAACAGAAAAATATCTCATGCTCATGGATTGGTAGAATCAACATTGTTAAAATGTACATACTGCCCAGAGTGATTTACAGATGTAATGCAATCCCCATCAAAATATCAATGTCATA
>CAUYRT010051392.1:0-29274 GCA_963574885.1 Lepilemur ruficaudatus
ATGAGATTGTCCCCAACATTTGGGTGTGAATTGTTTTGTTTTTGGCAAGCCTAGCCTCATGTGGTCAAAAGGTACTTAAAGGTTCACTGCAGGCAGGTGTGGTGGCTGACACCTATAATCCCAGCACTGTGGGAGGCCAAAGCAAGAGAATCGCTTGAGGCTAAGGGTTCGAGACCTGCTCAGACAGCACAGTGAGATTGTGTCTCTACCAAAAAAAAAAAAAAAATTCACTAAAAAATCTTCAGGAAAAAAATAAATATTAATAACCAATTATTCCAGCCTGAGCAAGAACGAGACCCCGCCACTACCAAAAATAGAAAGAAATTAGTTGGACAACTAAAATATATAGAAAAAATTAGCTAGGCATGGTGGCACATGCCTGTCCCAGCTACTCAGGAGGCTGAGGCAGAAGGATTGCTTGAGCTCAGGACTTTGAGGTTGCTGTGAGCTAGGCTGACGCCACGGTACTCTAGCCTTGGCAACAAAGTGAGACTCTGTCTCAAAAAAAACAAAAACAAAAACAAAACACACAAAAATAATCCCAATTACTTGACAGTTCATGAGTCTAGGAAATTAAATTATTGTCAATTTAGAACAACAAAGAATTTTGAAAGTCAAGAGGAAGTTTGAAACGGGAATGAATATCTGTGATGAAAGTCTCATCTAACCCAAATCCCACTTTTCCTGGGCATGTAACTTAAGATGCAAGAAAGGAAATCCATGGAACAGATCAGAAAATGGAGTGAAAGGTAGACAGGAAATATAAAACAAAATAAGCTACAGCAAAAGCAATACACTTCAGACAAGGCAAAAATGGCAGGAAGAAAATCCAGGATAGAGAACATACCGACATGTTTCTTTGTGTTTTGCATAGGGCAAAGGGCATTGGCAGGGCAATTGGATGTAGGTTATTTATTTAGTTTCCTATCTACCCAAATCATTTGACTGGTAGGTGGTGTTAATGGGAGGAATCCAGAGATGTGCTGAGTCACCTGGCCACTTGTGTGCTGTATGATATTGACGAAATCACCAGCTCTCTGTCCCTCATCCCCGTACTGAATCCCACGCCACCTATCTGGAAGTGCAGTTTCGTAACTCTATCTGCCCACCAAAGGGTGGGATGAAGATTAATGAGATAACACATGTAAGGATCTTGAGTTTCTTAGGAGAACAGGCCAATGGCGATATAAAATGTCACTCAACATGTTATTGAAAACAAGATTTATTCCACCCCCCCAACCCTGCCCCATAATTGGACAATTGTTCAAAAGTCTTAAATTACTAAGCTGGTCCTTCCCTTGTCCCTGAGAAGCAAGTATCATTGAAAAGCAGTCAGGATTTAAGCAATAGTATAAATAGTTTCAAAAGCGTAAACAGCAATCATGTTTCTTTTTCTGTTTCTTTCACTGAGCAGGGCAGTATTTGAACATAAATGACTCAGACACAACATTACAGAGACATGAGGGTGGTGATTTCCCATTAATGTCCTTAGGAAGCTTCTTGGATTTTGGAAAAATAAAGGACAGGCTGAGACAGGAAGAAATGTAAATTACAGACTAATACAATGTTGTGATCATCAAGGTTATTGGCTGCAGAGAAGTGGGAGGGGGGAGCAGCATGCCTTGGGCATCTGTGACTTGAACAAGGTACTTAACCTCTTAGAGCCTCAGTTTTCTCATCTGTAAAGTGAGAATAATAGTGCTTATTCAACAGCAGCTTCAATGAGATAGATTTATGTAAAGTGCCATAAGCATAGAATTAGAAGTCTAATAAATGGCCTCTGACACTACTATTATCTATTAATAATATATTATCAATATAATATTAATTAGTATCCTTAATATTAGTATGCATTATATTATTTATTAATATATAGTTAATATTATATTAATTAATATTAATATATCAACTGAATCTATCCCTTACATGGAAGTCCTTATATTTGATTTACTTTAAAGAGTTTCATTAATGTGACAATTGTTTTTATGCAAGGGGTGATTCACAGATACCTGGGACAGCTTAAACATTTTTAAAAATATTCCTCCCATGATTTCAATCTGCTTTTTAAAACAACATTTTAAACTATTTTTGTGTTTGGAAAGGATTTGTTAAGGAAAGGTATTCATCAATGTTATTTTTGACAAGAATCGTTACGGGTTTGAATTTCCAGGACCCCCGTCTAATTTGCAGGACCTTTATGTAAGGGTATGTATGATGGGATGCTCTCACACTGTCCCTTTGCTGACCACAAGCGATTTGCTCTCTGACAACAGGTCTGACTTCAGTTCATCTACCTTTTGCTGGACCAGGAGAGGAAATCAGGACTTTCTGCGGAATGACCACCTGTAGCTCCCTCTCTGAATTTCTAATACAGGCTTCTTAACTCTCCCCATTCATTCTCTGCCCCTGGTCAAGCCTGGAAGTTTTAAACAACTGCTAATAGTCTGTTAAAATGTAATCAGAATTGAATGCTTTTAAGGGGATTAGAACCCTGCTGGTGTCTGCGGAAGGAGTGGCCTGCACAGATGTACTCACTCCAAAGTCTGAAGACTTGTGACCTTATGCATTGGTATCCACTCCTGGTGTTCTTGGTGGCTGTCCATGAAACAGAAGTTATTCTGGGGCTCACTATGTGAAAGCCAAATTATTTGGGGCTTCCCGTCATCTGACTGAGGAGGTAGGAAACAAAGTAGAGGCCCCTCCTTTTAAGGCGAGCATGGGTAGTATGTCGGGATAGGATCTTATTTTTCCTGGGACTCAGCCAGAATGTCTTGCTATTTTTAGAGGATTGGCCAGTTCCGAATGTTGATTTGATCATGGGCATGAGTCCCATTTTAACTTCCCAGGGGCAGCCAAAGCAGTGCCAGTTCCAAGAGCCCACCTTCTCCCTCTGCAGGCATCCTGCCACCTTTCCCAGAAGAGGTGAGAATTAGTGGCATTTCACCATCACTGTTGTTATTGTCCTTTCCCTGCTTCTCATCCATGAGAACTGGAGCTGGAACATCAGGGGAGGATGGGACAAGGGGAGGAGAGGGAGCCCGTATGACACCAGGCCTTTTACTTAGAGCATTTATGCTTACAGCAACCCTGTGAAGTACATTTTATTACACAGCACAGGACCGTCTCAAGCAAGTTAAGTAATTTGGAGATAGAGGTTGGTTAACAAACTTGCCAAAATCCCGCAGCTAGTAAGTGGCCGACTTAAGACTTGACATTTCTCTCTAACCCAAAGCACACATTTGTTCTGATATGCTGTATTCCCCAGCCTTGTCTGATCCTTGGTGCCACTGAGGCACTTATTAAAGATCCTGTTCCCTGCACTCCACTCCGAGCCAAAGAATCAGAATGTCCGAAGGAATGGCTGGGGTGGGGGGTGGGGGGTTCATCATTCTAACAAGCATTCCCAGGTGAATCGAACAGCTCTAGGAGAGTTGCTGTCAAACTTGAGTGAACACTAAAATCCTAAGATTTGGTGTGGATTCTTCTGACTTAATCTCAAAGATACAGAAATAAGTTACCTGGGTCAGGGCCCAGGAATCTGCATTTTATTTTGTTGCAAGTGGTCATAGGACTCTGAAAAACATTGATCTAACGATAAACAAGAAAGAGAGGTGTGGATTCTAAATTAATGAAGTCATTCATTAATCCAGGGAGAGACACACTTCACAACAGTCTAAGGAAAACTATTTAGTTTGGCTTAAAGGAAGAATTTCTGCAAACATGATGATAAATGGTTAGTCCCAGAAACACGGTGACCCCTCTATACAATACCAGTAGTTAACATATTAGTAACAGAAAAGCTTCAACTGACTTCTAATGTTTTATCTTTCCAATGCTCCCTATGCTCAGTGTCCATCTGGAATGTTCTCTTCCCTTTGCTGATTTTCCCTAGTTAAAATTACTTTCTTTAAAGCTCAGTTCCAAAAAAACTTTCTTTCCAAAGACAATCACTTGATTGTTGCTTCCTCTTCTTAGTTCTTATTGTTTGTAATTGGGCACAAATCACACCTTACCTTGCAGTCTAACTCCTTGTGTACCTATAAAGTGTGTGCGTTTCCCTCCTAGAGGGCTGGCATCCTGACTATTCATTTTTGATTTCTCAACCACCTGGTAAAGGCCTTTTGCACAGTATGGGTAAAGCAGATAAAACCACCAGCACCGCCATCCCTAGAGAGCACTTACTGTGTGCAGACACTGTTCTAAGTGCTGTAACAAGTGTGTTGGAAATATTTCTATTTTATAGACGAAGGACACAGGGAACAGAGAGGTTGTTGTTTGTTGAAGGGTCTCTCTTAGAAGTTCTAGCCTGGTAGGTGATCAGCATATAAGGAGATTTGAATACTGTGGATTCTGGAAACAGCTCTTTATAACATCTGAACCTTCTAATTTAGTGCATCAGAATCTCCCACATGGCTTGCTAAAACACAGATTGCTGGGTGCCACCCCCAGGTTTCTGATGCAGGAGGTCTGGGGAAGGAACTGAGAATTTTCATCTCTAATGTGTTCCCAGGTCATGCTGCTGCTGCTGCTCTGGGGACCACACTCTGAGGACCACTGTCCTAGGTTGATGTTTCTGACACTCCACAGTTTGAGGGTAAAGAATTGGCCCTTACATTTTGAGCTTCCTAAAAATGAGGAAGTGAAGAAGAGGAGTAAAAACCACACAGAAGTTAGGAAGGTATGAGCCCCTCTCCAGGGTAGGGTTGTCGCAGATGAGGGTGCAGACAGATGATCCACACTCCAAAGAGAGGGGAACTCTGTTTGGGGAGTTACTAAGTGTTTTTGGCTTGTGCAGTTGTATGCTACTGTGAACGATCTCATTGGCTTCCAATTTTTACCAATAAATCTTCAGTAGGGTTTGGTGAAGAATGGGTATAAAAGAAGGTGCGTGTATTTCTTGAGAAGATAGTCCGACAGAGGGTCCACTGATGCACTTGCCCTCACATCCTATTTGCAGAGGGACCATAAGATAATATAACATGAAATAATGATATAGAATAATGATAAAGCTCTTTAGCTCCAAAATCTCTTAGTTTTTTTAAGTGCATCTATATTAAATTCAGTGAGGATTAAGTATTGCTTAAGGTCCAGGAACCAAAGTCATGGGGACTGAGCTCCTGTCCTAGTTTTCCAAAGAGATTTGTTGCTCAGGGACTTAGTTTCTTAGTTTTCCAAAAAGATGGAATATTGTCTTAGTGGGGACATCTGTGGGGTCATCCGAAACCCATCCCCATTCAGCAATCGAATATTTGAGATAAATTACTTATTAAAAATGAATTCCTTTGAATTGCTTGAAAGAAAAACGCAGTATACATTCAACGTATTTTGCCAAGGCACGCCAAGGGCACGCAGCAAGTTCAAGGTCACATGCTCTAAAGTTCTCATACATCTCTCCTAACACCAGTCGCTCTTTAGGTATTGGCCAGGCCACTGGGTGACTGCTGCAAAACGTCTCCCCTCGAGAGAGCTGCCCTTCCTTGTCCCCTGTATTCCAGGCCTACCCGCCTCGCCCTCTGCCGCGGCGTCAAGCCCGAGCACACGGGAGCAAGCCCATCTTCGGTACCAGCCAACAAGGCTCTCTCATGAGCTAGCACTGGGCGCGTGGGGGGCATCTCTCTCGTTTATCCCCCCTCGCCTGGCTCTGCCTCATGGACCTGGACTCTTGCTGTCCTCCCCCGCCCCCGGCCTGTTTGAGATGCAGAACTTGGAACTTCGTCTGCTCCTATAGATACTGCCGCGCTGGCTGCAGATGACAGGAGCAGATTGCCCACAGGGCTTCCCAAAAAATTTACAGAGAAGGAAAGACAGATGGGCAAGTCAGGAAGGGCCAGAGGACGATTAGAGGGGAAAGCAGCAGGCAGGAGAAGCCGAGCACATACCTGGGGAAAAGTCGCGGGCGGGTCCCTCCTCCTTTGGGGGCTTTCTTCCCCCCCCAGCAGGGCAGGGCAGGGCAGGCCTCGGCCCCCACCGAGGTGCGGAGGACGCGGGAGCTCCTTATTTATTTATTTATTTTCCAGCGCTGGCCGCGTTGGCTGGCGTTTCTGTGCCTTCCTGTCAGAATTCTCTCAAGGAAACAGCAGCTGGTGAGCTCAGAAATGTCAGTCAGAATCTTGGCCTAGTTTGGGGCCTTGAAGATTCTTAACAGAAAGTTAAAAAGGTTTCTGGGCCAGTGTCTCCTCTGGGCTTTCCCTCTCCTGCTTCTCACCTTTTCTAGCTTCTATTTTTTTTTTTTTTTTCATTTTACCCCAGTAGCTAGCTACTTAAAGTGCCTGCTGCTGTCTTCCTGATGGTCCTCTCTGGGGTACGGCTGCGGCTCTCCTTCCAGCTCCGCCTAGGAGCCCGGTGATTTTCTGAGCATTTAGATCCGTACTTGTGCACTTAGTGCTTATTTTGTCTTCTTACTTATTCCCTTTTCCCTTTCCCTCCCTTTCGTTTCTCTCTGAGCTTTTTAATCACTGTCTTTCAAGGCATGCACAGAGAAATCACCTTCTTTCCTTTGCGTGCATTCCCTGTTCTCATTGAACAGGGTACTGCTCCTCTGTTCGTGACCTGTCCGCCCATTTCTCTTTCATTCTTCAGTTTCATTATTTGTTCTGGCTTCACCTCTAACTTGTGCCCTGCCTAGATGTGACCTAGCTCCAGATCTCCTCTCCTCTCCTCTCCTCTCCTCTCCTCTCCTCTCCTCTCCTCTCCTCTCCTCTCCTCTCCTCTCCTCTCCCTCCTTCTTTCTCTCCCCTTCTCTCCTCTCCCTGGCCCTCGTGCAGCCTCCCTCGCTGCCTCCTGCTGTCTCTCTTGTCCCAGGCGAGCCTCCTCCCTTTTGTACTCTCCAGCCCTCCACCCACCCCCCGTGCACTCTCCCACCTGTTTGTGTCTTTTAAGGGCCTTGGTCCTGTCCATGCCTTCTGTCCACCTCAATCACCCCAGTGACGGGCCTCTGAAAGCTGTTAAATTACACCTCTTCAGCTGTCCCATCGCCAGGAGAAATGTCCCCTGCTGAATCCATTTTCAGATAGGCAAAGCTATATGAATGCTTCTGTGTGTAGAATACACTGAAGTGATACACATATTATTTTAAAGAATAAGAACATTAATTGTTTTCAAATGAATGAATCCCTATCTCTTGATGCTGGGTTTCTTTTAGGTTGTGTCTATATATGCCACCTCAGTTCCTTTAGCTTGTTTAGAGCTTATCTGGACCATTTTTTTAAAAATGGGAGGTGGTTGTAGTGGAGTTACCGAAAACAGGGATCGTTTGGGACTCGACTAGATGCTCAATAGCATCTGTTTAGCCAGTGCCTGCCAAATCGCAGTGCACCACACTAAGCATTAGAAATAAAGTGTCTGCGTTTCCCACCCTTGAGAGACTTGCAGGCGCTTTTGGAGATAGGACTTGAATCTGGTGGTGGGGGAAAAAATGTATATATATATAATATGATAATTGCAGAC
This sequence comes from Lepilemur ruficaudatus, assembly GCA_963574885.1. NCBI lineage: Eukaryota > Metazoa > Chordata > Mammalia > Primates > Lepilemuridae > Lepilemur > Lepilemur ruficaudatus. The sequence continues at coordinate 7,447 of CAUYRT010051392.1, forward strand.
TGTCAGTACTATTGACATTTAGAAGCAGAGATTGATAAGTGGTGGACCAGGTAGTCAAAGCTTCAGGGAGGAGGCTGGGTTTTATCTGGGTCCTGAAGGATAGGGAGAGGGGAGGCAAGGGCTTTTTCAGGTAGGGGAAAAGCTTGAGCAAAGGCATAGAATGTGCAGGAATGTGCAGAGTGTGTTCAGGAAACACTAATTAACCTGTGGCTAGATCCAGTGCTTTTTGAAGGAGTCAGTCTGGAAAAGGCTTTGGGCACAAGGCAGCCTTTTTGAGAACATATACCCATGGTAGGAGGTCTCCATGTTTTAAAGAGTTCCTGTAGACCACACATTTATTGGTAACTTAATTTAAAAAGAGTAGTGCTAATATGTGTTGATGTGGTTTCTACAACTTAAATGAATATGAATTTGGATTCCTTGACAATTATCTGGATAAGTATGATCTGAAATCTGTTGCTGTTGTATATTTAGAGAGGAATAAACATTTCTCTCCAATCCCCAAAATATTGTCTTTTTCTTTCTTTTTCCCTGAAATTTGTAACTGAAAGTCTACTGTTGTAACTGTAGAAAACTGCTAGTCCTACTCATTCACAGGCTATCACCAGTTCTGTCTCCTTCATGTAACCAGCCCTAAAGTCTAGTCAACACCACTCTTTCCCTTATGAAAGCTTGGAGCCCAAATTGGTGGGACAGGATGGGTGGGGAACTTGTGGTCTCGGGGCCACATGTGGCCTTCTGGATGCTTGAGTGTGACCTTTTGACCTCATCCAAGTTTGGATTCAGTTGGGGGGCCGCACTTGGGGATCTGGAGGGCCACATGTGGCCTTGAGGCCGCAGGTTCCCAAGGTTTGCTAAAACTCTACAACAAAACTCTACGGCCATGCAGGAGTTAAGCATCTTTTTAATGTTGTGCCAATGTTTTTTTCCTTCTGAGATTTACCTGGGGTCAAAAGAAGGAACTGATCTTAATTTAACGATTTATACTTTACATTTTCAAGCCACAAGTCTCCGGGGGACTCAAGGACCGTTTGGAGAGGGTAAGTCAGAGAAGTACTGATACTTGAATTTGGAGGATGAGGAATCAGACACAGCAATGTGGGTTTTTCTGAAGGCCACATGGAAAAAATGGGATCATCTATTTAAAAAGACGGGGTCAGATTCAACTCTTAGAACTCCTTATCAATTCTCTTTCTCACCTCAGTACATTTTTGGTCAGGAATTCTGACTTCTCTAACAAAGAGCTACTTTTGTTTTCCCTAAAGTCTTACATAAACCAGGTTGGTTTTTAATAATGCAAGTTGATGAATGAAGTAGAAGTGAAGGTGTGGAGTGGGCTCTCTTCCTGAGATCTTTCCTAGCACAGTGATCCTCCCTGTGGACATCTCCGGAAGCCAGGAAAAAGGTTAAATTGGAGCTGATCTGAGCAAGAAGTATTCTTCGAGGTTATCTTAAACAGTTAGTTCATTTAGTATATTTATTAAATATAAAACTTGCCCTCAGCTCCCTGGCATCTCCTTGGCCAGTGCACTGTGTATCAAGAGACATCCTGATTGCCTCTTGTTTGGGAAAGAACCCCTTGAAGAGCTTCTCCTTCCCACGGCCACCACTGGGACAGGATGGTGGTGGTGGAGGGAACTCTCAGGCTGATGTATTCATGGCTGGAGGCCACCTCTTAGAGCCCTACAACAGTGAGCAGAAACTGGGTGGAAAAATACCACAACTGTGGAGGGAATGGAGAAAACAGACTGTTCCATATTAAAAATTGTTTTACTGCTTTGTAGTGGGTTCAGCTACTGATTTCATAAGAGTGATAATAATAATAATGAAATCATGGGATGATAATAATAAATCCTTTGAGATGTTGCCAGAACGACATATCACAGGCTTCAGACACCAAGGGGCAGCTGCTTGGTTAAATGTGGTCCCCAGTTGTCAAGGAGAGACCCACCCTGATATGGGAGATTCAGATCAACAAGGATGCATGGGGCATTCTCAGGGCAGGGCCACTTGGAGGTGAAGGCTTCAATTTAGACACCATCTCTGCTTTTAAGAAAGTGGCAATTTGAAAATGTGCTCAAAATTTTGAGTTTGGCCATAGAGGCGTGTATGGCTCCATAAACTGACTTGCATAGGTCAGAGATCACATAAAGTATCATGTGCCCTAGTTGATGATCCTGCTTCTAACCAAATGCTTGTCAGTTGTCAGTATTGTGGAGCTGGAGACCCATAACAGTTCTGTTAGTGATGAAGTTGTGTGTATTAAACCATTTTGCTTCTAAGATGGTTAGTTTTCTGAAACTAGAAGGTAGGACTATGGTGTGATTGACAGAAATCACTGACCCTCACCTTAATGTCCTCGTCTAAAATCTGGAGGTAATAATGGCTAAACTACCTTTCATATTAGGTTTGTTCGGAGGATCAAATGAAGTAGCTTATTTGGTTTTTGGTTTGGTTGTTTTGTCATCCTTTGAGTGAGTAAGCAGTGAGAAATATGACCAAGAGAAGAGACCAGTTTGGGTGGATTCCACGGTAGGTGGAGTAGAGTTGGGGGATACTAGTTTGAGGCATTTGCCCATAACTGTAACTTTTAAAGGGAGAGCTAGTCCAGGCTTCTCACTCTGCAATAAGGAAAGGGAGTCTTGAGAGTTAAAGTGATTCCCTCTTATTCCCCCCATGGTCACTCTTGGAATAAGCATCAGAGCTGGGATCAGAACCCAGAACTCTGACTCCTACTCATGATGTTACAGGGTCTGCCAGGTTCATTCACACGACCAAGTGAGACCAAGTGAGATCATGATTGTGAAAGTTATCTGTCAGCAGTAGAATACTGCATACAGACGAAGTGTTATTTTATTGAAATGTGCCCCCTAAAGCCCATAATTGCAGAAAACTAATATTCACCCCGGGTGATGGCAGAGCCGTGGGGCCCTGGACACCAGCTGTTGCCAGGGAGGTTTTCCCAGCTGCCGCTCAGGCCCACTCTGCTGTGGAGGAGCCCAGAAGCGGGGTATTCCGACAGCACAGATTCCATATAGGACTGGGCCAAAGCAGGTCAAAGGCGAAACAGTTGAAGCTGTTTGGGAAACAGGTGGGAACAATGGAAAATTCATTTGGTTGAATGTGTGCTTAAATCAACACAGAAGTTATCCCAGTTGCTTGGTTTGGGAAGACGGAGGCATGCAGAGTTTAAAAGCTTTCTTCTTTCCTCTCTCCCTTTCTTCCTTTTTTTCTTTCTCTTCTCTTTTTAAAAATTAACATCTGAGGCTTGTTTAGAATTTAAAACAAACTGGAAAGGTGATTTAAATCTCTTTAGCCTATGAAGAGATATTAAACGAAAGTTGATTACTAGTTATATGGTTTCCCCACCTTATATATAACAAGAAGACATCTCATTTCAAGGCAGTAAAAGAATTTTAGTTAAATACAAGGGAAACTAAGTTTTATCAGATCCTTGGTGTGAGACAATTTCATTCCAGGTGCATTCACATGCTTTTTCTCATTTAATCCTTACAAAACTGTTGTTTGCCCCCATATAGATGCTCAACTTCAGGACAGGCGGTGTTTTCTGTGTCTTTCATATTCTGCGACAGCTTTCTGCCTTCAGATTATTATTATTTTCAAAAAATACAGCCTACGCTTATTTGTGTACTACTTAAAATAATTTTTAAAAATGACATGTCTGCTAACACATTTTAAAATTTACATCTGGATTTAAGAATTATAATTATCCAAAGGAGTTAATTTCTGATGTGTTGTAAATATTGACATTTTAAGCCTAAATGTTCTATCATTCTTCTAAGTATATCCAGTGAAATTTAACCCATAGCAATCTGACACCCTCCATCTTTCATTAAAGAAAGATAAAAGCAAGCTCTTGTAAACAGTTGAAAATTGGAAATATTCCCTTTTCTTCTGGAACCTGTGTTAGTCCATTTTATTTCCCACAACAAATTTTGTCCTAATGTAGTGCCTTATGTTTGCAGGTATTTTATTTATCACTCTATTAGACTTCACTATGACAAATGTATGTACAAATACTGGAATTAAACTTCCAATTAAAACTTCCTAATTAAAAATGAAAATAAAGATTGTTTTAATTTCCTATGACTATAGCACTAAGTGTTACAATGTTTCTTTTGAATTGAATTATTATTATAATTATTGCTAGTACACTGTTACTCAAAATAGCGTAAACATGTTGCAAACAATAATTACTAAACATAAAAATTACATTTATTGGAAATCTCCTATGAAATTGATAGGGCTTATTATTTTTCCATGAGTTCACACATCCAGGAATGGATATTACTAATTGTTAGAATGAAGATTTGGCATTGACTGTATTCTTTTTTCCATTTATAGATGTGAGCACCGAGAGCACTTCCTCACATAAATAAGAAGATGGGAATGGAAGGAATTTTATTATGGCAATTTCATAAAATTCTTAAAGTGCATCTGAGTTTTATGCCAGAAATCATATAGTGTTCTGTTATCAAGATGATTATTGATCTATCATTGACAACTTGACGAGGTTCTCCTTCAGTTTTGTTCAAAGTTAAGAGATGGAAATGATGCAACTTGCGGAAGAATTTGTTACCCATTCCTGAGAGTATTTCGTTGGGAGAGGCAATCCACAAGAGCTCTGAATGTCCCTGCATGTTCTTGCTGAGTATGCCAGGAATTGAAGACTGTCACTGCTTTTTATCAGGGCCATTTCTCAGGCCAGCAAGCAACCTCGAGACAAGGTTACATCTCTCCCCAGGCAAAAATCAGGTTTGCTTCTACTTGCTGTAAGTGGTGACTGCTCCAGGCTCAGTGTGATACAGACCTACACTGTACACAGCACCCATTTAGGGCCCCCTGTGTTGCCCGGGTGGGAGGATATGGGAAACTGATGTAGACCAACCTCATGCTCATGCTTCTTGCTGTCTGAGAGTAATAACGTTTGTAGTCTCTGACTTAGGAGTTTCATGTCTTGCATCAGCACACATGAAACAGTAACGAACCAGCTTATTAGCTTGTAAGTAGGGTAATAGCCCAGATCCTTCACAGACCCTGACATATTTATGTTTTTAATTTCTGAGAAGAATGCCAAGAAGACATTACCATGACTCACTGAATGATGCTTAATTGTACCAGTTACTTTCCCATGAAGGTGCCCTATTTACTATAACAAATTCAATGTGTGGGAAAAATCTAAATTTTGTTAGCTTCAATGCCTCTTTGTCAATGATATTTTTGAAAAACACTTAAAAATTTTATCATGTATATGATATAGATATAGATAGATATAGATATATAGACATAGATATTAGACATATATTCATCAAAAACTTGGAACCACAGATTTAGTTCATTCAACTTTGGGGAATGTCTGCCATTATAACCTGATAGGCAAAGCCAGTCCTTACTGGTCAAACCAATCAGCCAAAATAAACTTATTCAATGTCACTTATCCATATTTATTTTTTCAATCCATGAGTTTCCTCACGTATCTTCTCAAAAACATGCAATTCAGTGCCTCTAACTTCATAATGTTTGCCCTCTTAGAGGCACTATCTAATGTTCTGGGCAAATTCATACTCAACTTCTTGGCAACTCAAGTTTGTTCAGGAATAAAATAGGGTTTCCTAAACTGTCACGAGAGCAAACAGACAACCTACAGAATGGGAGAAAATTTTCTCAAGCTGCACATCTGATAAAGGGCTGATAACTAGAATCTATTTAGAACTCGGGAAAATCAGCAAGAAAAAATCAGACAACCCTATCAAAAAGTAGGCAAAGGACATGAACAGAAACTTTTCAAAAGAAGACAGAACAATGGCCAAGAAACATATGAAAAAATGCTCAACATCTCTAATCATCAGGGAAATGCAAATCAAAACTGCAATGAGATATCACTTATCTCCAGTGAGAATGGCCTTTATCAAAAAGTCCCAAAACAATGTTGGCATGGATGCAGAGAGATAGGAACACTCCTACATTGCTGGTGGGACTGCAAACTAGTGCAACCTCTGTGGAAAACAATATGGAGATATCTTAAAGTGATACAAGTAGATCTACCATTTGATCCAGCAATCCCATTACTGGGCATCTACCCAAAAGAACAAAAGTCACTCTATAAAAAAAGACACCTGCATTCGAATGTTTATAGCAGCACAATTCACAATTGCAAAGATGTGGAAACCACCCAAGTGCCCATCAATACGTGAAGGGATTAATAAAATGTGGTATATATATATATATATATATATCATGGAGTACTAAACAGCTATAAGAAACAATGGTGATATAGCACCTCTTGTATTTTCCTAGATAGAGCTGGAACCCATTCTACTAAGTGAAATATCCCAAGAATGGAAAAATAAGCACCACATGTACTCCCCATCAAATTGGTTTCACTAATCAATACCTAAGTGGACATATAGGAATAACATTTATCTGGAGTTGGGCAGACGGGAGGGGGAAGGAGAGGATGAGTATATACATACATAATGAGTGCGATGTGCACCATCTAGGGTATGGACACGCTTGAAGTTCTGACTGGAAGGGGGCAAGACAATATATGTAACCTAAACATTTGTACCCCCATAATATGCTGAAATAAAAAAAAATAGCACACACACAAAAAAGACTTAAAGCATGGATCTGGGAAATGAAGCCCCTCTCATGCCTGGGCACTGAAGCAGCTCCATAGATGATAGATGTTTTTATTCACTCTTTCCAAAGAAAGCTCAAATCAATGCAAACAAAAGTCGGAAAATTTGAAAATCATTTCCCAACTGTAGACCTAGAAAAATCTTTGCATATTATAATTTTTAACAGTAATGCTGTTTTCTTTGCTGTAATGATGGACATTGTGGACATAGATTATTAATTGGTAATGATTGGAAATATCCCTGGATTCATTAATCTATAAGCAGGATATTGTGTCTACCACAATTTTTGTCACAATGTGCTGAAAGACTTTTCAATGAACTATCAAGGTATCTGACTAAGGAATCGGTTTAATTGCAGAAATGCTGTTTCCTGATTTCCTTTCTTTTCTTTTCCTTTTTTTTTTTTTTTTTTTGAGACAGAGTCTCACTCTGTTGCCCAAGCTAGAATGCCGTGGCGTCAGCCTAGCTCACAGCAACCTCAAACTCCTGGGCTCAAGCAATCCTCCTGCCTCAGCCTCCCAAGCAGCTGGGACTACAGACATGTGCCACCATGCCTGGCTAATTTTTTCTATATATTTTTAGTTGGCCAATTAATTTCTTTCTATTTTTAGTAGAGATGAGATCTCGCTCTTGCTCACGCTGGGTTTCAAACTCCTGACCTCAAGTGATCCTCCTGCCTCGGCCTCCCAGAGTGCTAGGATTACAGGCGTGAACCACTGCACCCGGCCTGTTTCCTGAATTCTTGAACCACATGTTCACCTGCCTTCTCAATATCTCCCTCCACATTTCTAATAGACATCTCAAATGCAACATCTCTAGAATTGAATCTTCAGCTCTAAAATTGCTACATCTCCAGCCTTCGTGATCTGTGTTGATGGCCTCTCCATCCTTGCAGTTGTTCAGGTCAGTCATCCTTGACTCCCATCTTCACCTTCACCCCAAATCCAAACCATCATGAAATCCTGTAGGCATGCGCTCTCTCTCTCTCTCTCTCTCTCTCTCTCTGTCTTCAATCCTCTGATTGTAGGCTCTCCTTTGAAATAGATCCAGAATCTGGTCATTCCTACCCCCTCCACCATATCTACCTTACTCTGAGGCACTGTTTTCTTCCTGTGAATTATTACAGTAGCCTCCTACCTGAGAAGAAGGCAGAGCCCTGCTTCTGCCTGTCCTTCTTACAGTTTATTTCAACAGAACAGCGCAAGCCATCATTAAAAAGCATATGAGAGAGTATGTCCATCCTCTGCACAATGCCCTGAAGCATGCCCTTTCACCCAGAATAAAAGCCATTGTCTTTACAATGGCACAAAAGAGTCTACATAATACCCCTCCCTCCACCCCAATTCCCAGACCTCATCCCCTACTAGTCTTCCCCTTCGCCCACTCCCTTCGCTGCACTGACTGGCATCCTTGATGCCACTCAGTAATAGAGTGACTTTGTCTACATGCCCAAGGTCATTCCATTGTGGGGTTTTTGTACTCACTGTTTCTTCTGCCTGAAATGTTTTCCACAAATATGCATACGGCTGACATCTTTACCTCCTTCAGCTTTTTGTTCAATTGTCTCTCTGATGAGACCTACTTGAGAATGCTATTAAAAATTGCTACCCGTCTTCCTTGGCTTAGCGCTCCGCATGCCTTTACCCTCTGTGGTAGGCAGCCTCTCAGACGGTGCCCAGTGACCTTCGCCTCTAGGTGTTCACAGCCTTGTGCAATCCTTTTCCTTTGAGTAACTTTTTTCTAAGTAGCAGACTATGGCAAAGTTGAGGAATGTCACTTCTGTGATTAGGTTATGTGGAATTTCGACTTCTGTCTTGCTAGCAGACTCTTTTGCCTTCTTGACTTGCTGTCTTTGATGAAGCAAACTGACACGTGGGAGACGCTCATGTGGCAAGGAAATGAGGGGATCTCTGGCCAGTACCCTGGTAGTAACTGAGGCTCTCAGGCCAACAACACTCGAGGAACCGCAAGCTGTCAACAATCACTGAGTGAACTTAGAAGTGGATCCTTCCCCCGTGGAGCCTTCAGGTGAGACCACAAATCCTGAGCTGACACTTGGATTGCAGCCTTGTGAAAGATTGTGAATTAGAGGATCCAACCAAGTTATGCCTGGATTCCTGACTCACAGAAACGGTGAACTAAAAAATGTGTGTCCTTTTGAGCCACTAAGTTTTGGGGCAACTTGATATTTACAATAGATAACTAAGTCCCCTCCCACCCCACCCCTTACTTTTCCTTGCTAAATTATATACTCCATGAGGACAGAAATCCTTGTTTTGTTGCTAATGTATTCTAATTACCCTGAACAATGCCTGGAACTTAGTAGTTACTCATATTTGTTGGCTGAATGAATGAATGAATGAATGAATCATTGAATTAATAAATGATGCTTTTGGCATCTAGCATCACTGCAGCTATCAACAGTGCACCAAGAATTATGACTTTTTCTGCAATCACATAATACTTTCCATCTTTTGCAATGGATATTGCTAATTTATATTTAATAATGTTTCCAAAGTCAATTTTGATAACTACATAAAAATGTTAAAGTTATTTATATTTTTGCCAATACCCTGCTTTCCTCAACAGTTTAATAATTTTATTTTTGAAGTCTATATGTTTGAAAATAAATGATAATGCAAGATAGTTTCATATAATTGTTCGTATGTAGTCGTATGTGACTCTTCTCAGGAGCATTGTATTTTTTGATAATAGGGAATTAAAGAGATAAAGTCATTAAATTAAAATTGTCATCACTCCTGACACCCTATTTATATATATGTCTAAATTTAGAATATCCTGTCTCTGGCTCAAATTCCTATTTCTAATGCCAGACTTTGTAGTATCAGAAATACATCAAAGAAGGGAAAGACAGGCAGCTCTACTGTAGTTTGATGGAGTCTTGATTGAAGCAGGTTTTGCAGACACTGATATTTCAAATTGCCCTTGTGTTTGGCACTCCAGTTTTTTGTTTTTTTTAATGCCTTGAGAAAATGCACCATAGGAAGAATCAGGAGGAATTAAAGGCATAAATTTGTTTTGGTAAAGTGGACGAAGTAGGGCTGCGAAAGGAGAAGTAGAAATGGACTAGACTGAGGTAGTGAGAGAGGAATTTCAGCAGTCAGTGTGTGAGAGCTATGGACCTGGAAGGTGGTTCCCCTAGAACTTTCTATGGCCTTGTATTTGTTAGAAGGTCTCTGTTTACACTAGTTTGCAGACCTTTAGTATAACCAACTGGAAAGTGTTTGCTTGGGGTTAGGGTGAAGGCAGAGAAGGGCTGAGGAACCAAGTGGCTGCTTTTGTGGTACCCTAAGTTGAATTTCTTCAAGTTAAAGACTTACGTTATTATGACCTGGAGCTAAATGAACAAGTTTTTGTTCTCCTCAGAGCCTATGACGTTTGAGACCTACAGGTTCCATAGATTTAAATGTACTTGCATATGAAATGGTTAAATAATCTTACTCAAGTGGAAAATGTCTAAGGGTACCAAAGCAGGCAAACAGAGATCTACACTGGAGGGAGAATCCAGATAGGAGCCTTTTATGTTTTTCAAACACAATTAAAAATCAACTTTATTCAGAGCTTCAGACTGGATTCCACCATTTTGAGTTACACTTTTTCTTTTAGTAATAGAGTGAAAGTTCCACATACCACTAATTCCATCTGGGAGACTTATCGTAGAATAATAAATAGGCCACTTTTCTATGTGTATGTTTTCTTGATGTTTAATGTATGTACTGTGGATAAAAATTAAATTTGTAGAATGATTTGGTTGGGGGGTGTTTAATTATATTGCATAGAAAGTAAGTAGTATGACATTAGTTTTTAGGTCAGCAGTACCCAAGGAAGTGTCAGTAGTACCTTGCAGAGGCCATTAATAGCTAAAGCATTTATTTGTGAATATATAAAGACCTCCTTGAGGAGTCTCAAAAATTTTGACGTATTTGGAGGGAATTGTAGGAAGCTAAAGTTCTGCGGAGCATGTAGCTAAGTGCAAGTGCCGATTATACTTACATGGGTTAATGACACCCATTTGCCACTACATTCCAATGTACGTGGGGGCCCTGTGGAAACTCAGGTTACATACAAAAACCTTAGTTGTTTGTGCACAACAACTGGTGAAACCTTTTCCTTCTTCCCTATCAGCTGCCTCCTGAGTCACCGCCTCCGGGACCCTCCCCCTGGCACAAAAGGCTGGGGCTGGGAACCACCATTTTTGCAACGATTCTGGGTGAAGCTAGCCTTTTACATCTTGATTTTTTTTTTTTTACCTGAAGTAAAACCAAATCTTCTTTTTAAACTCTTTGATGAACTAATTGAGATAAATCTCTAGCCCTCCTGGGAATCATTTATTTTTATTTATTTATCTATTTCAAAATATTAAGGGCTACAAATATTTTTGTTACATAGATAGCTTTTATAATGGTTAAGTCAGGGCTATAAGTGTGCCCATCACTTGAATACTGTTCATTGTACCCAATAGGTAGGTTTTTACCATTCCCCTTCTCTCTCCTCCCCTCTTCTTGATTTCCAATGATTTTTACTTCTCTCTGTACCCACCAATTAGTTCCAAATTGTTAGGGAGTACATGTGGTGTTTGTTTTTCCATTCTTGAGATACTTCACTTAGGAGAATGGTCTCTAGTTCCATGCAAATTGCTGCAAAAGACATTAATTCATTTCTTTTTAGGGCTGAGTAATACCTCATGGTATATGTGTGTGTGTGTATATATATATATATATATATACATATATATATTTATATCACAGTTTGTTAATCCGCTCACTAATTGATGGGCACTTAGGTTGATTCCACATCTTTGCAATTGTAAATTGTGCTGCAATAAACATTTGAGTGTGGGTGTCTTTTTGATAATATGACTTCTTTTCCTTTGGGTAGATATCCAGTAGTGAGATTGCTGGATTGAATGGTAGGTCTACTTTTAGTTCTTTGAGAAATCTTTGTACTGTTTTCCATAGAGGTTGTACTAGTTTTCAGTCCCAACAATAGTGTATAAAGTGTTCCTTTCTCTCTGCATCCACGCCATCATCTATTGTTTTTGAACTTTTTAATAATACCCATCCTGACAGGGATAAGGTGATATCTCACTGTGGTATTAATTGCATTTCCCTGCTGATTAGTGATGTTGAGAATTTTTTCATATGTTTTTTGGCCATTTGTCTATCTTCTTTTGAGACGAGTCCTGGGAATCATTTAGAGGAGAGATGGGAGGGTAGTCTTCACAAAGGCTGCGGGAGAACAGTGAGTGTAAGCTGCCTGGTGCCTGGCCTCTCTCCATGGGCAGAAAGCAGCACTCCCTCCCACCTCTTTCCCGACTTTCTCCCTGCTCTCCAGGCCCCATAATGCAAGTTCCCTAGTTAATGTTTAAAATGAAAACCTGTTGAACAGGAGAAAATTCCCCAAGAGCACAAAAGACCTTCATGCTGAAATCCACCCCTGAATTTCTCTTGGGCAGAAAACACTGGATATATTATCTCAAATAATGCCTGGTGAGATGGCACTTCAGCTTCTCAGGGAAAAGTATTATATTATTAGCACTTTTTTCAGGAAAGATAAAGTTCAGAGGAAGACTCTAGAATTTTAGGGCAAGTGGGGAGCACTGAGAAGGTTATGTGGGTCTTGGGCCCTTTGAACACAAACCAGCTACGAGCTTGTGCAGGAGGTGGGTCCACAGAGCAGCTGGATGTTCAAGAGGGACCAAGCTGGCGCAGTTTCAGAGAAGGGCCATCCCGTCAGCTCTTTTGTGATAGGCAATCATTAGCCTGTCCTAACCACACTGGAAGGATGTTTGGGAATTTTGATTAAATGTGGTTAATGTGAAAAGAACTAAGTAAATGTTTGACATTCAGACTGTGCTTTGGAGGAGAGGAGGTGACGGAAGACTCTGCTGAAATAAACTATTTTATTTTGCTTTATTTGGTAAGAGTGAAAGAACATGTTCTAGGGGTGTCCACATCCCTTCTCCCCCAGCTGGGAATATCCTAGCAGACTCTCTGCAGGCATTGTCCCTTTCTCACTCTACTAGATAGTCTCCTTAGGGTTTATAAATGCCTGGGGCACATCAAGGGTTGGCCCTACAGGAGGACAAATGAATAATTATTACAGGACTTTACCTGTAGGGTCATGTTCCCATATGGTTAATATTTGCTGAGTGTATATTCTGAAGAGGAGAAAGGGTCTAGGATGACTCTAGGTTCTAGCCATAAAATGAGAAGGGGAGAAGAGGAGTAAGAACAGGTTCAGCAGAAAAGACGATAGCTTTAATTTTGGGCAGGTTGAATTTGATGGGCCTGTGAGTCCTCTAGCTGGATCTGTGCAGGTCAGGAGAGGGGTTAGGATTCGGGAGTCCTCAGCACAGAGGTAGAGGGAGTAGATGATGTTGATAAGAAGACTATGAAGGGCTAGTAGGGGAGTGGGCAAGAGTCCTGGGAGTCCTGGGAAGCACCAGGGTTTAAGGGACAGGTGCTGCAGGAAGAACTCTCAATGACTTAGAAAGAATAGGGGGTGGGAAGGGAGGAGAAGAAGGGAATGAGGAGTTTGAAGAAGTAAGTGATCAAACTGCTTTTTTATGAGTTTAAATATTGATGAAAATATTCTTGCTTTTATTAGTTTCTATTGCTGAGTAACAATGTCTCACAAACTTATTGGCTTAAAACAGCACACATTCATTATCTCAGTTTGCTGCCTCACTGATCCAGTGCAGCGTAACAGGGTCCTCTGCTCCGCATCTCAAAAGGCTGCAATCAAGGTGTTGCCTGGTCTATGTTCTCATCCAGAGACTTGCTTGGGGAATAATCTGCTTCCAAGTTCATTCAGAGTTTTGGCAGAATTCATCTCCCTGCAGCTGTACGACTGGGAGTCTTGGCTTCTTACTGGCACTGGCTGGAGTCCCCTCATTAGGGTGTCCACAGTTCCCATCTAAGTGGCCTCACCAGAGGTGGTTCACCACATCACCGTTTGCTGCTTCAAAGTCAGCCGGAGAATCTCTCACTCCTGGTGGCTAAGATGAACCCTTATATAATGCAACGTAATCGAGGGAGCCACAGCCCAGCACCTTTGCCACATTCTGTTGGCTAAAACAAGTTACACACTCTGCATGTACTCAGGGGGAGGGCTCTATACAGGTGCATGGTACATTGGGCTCACCTTAGGGCATGCCTGCCACCGTCAGACACAGGCATTAACAAGGCTTGAGGAAGTGAGGCCAGTTAGGGGATGGTGATGGTGATTCAGGCAAAAGGCATTGGGCCCTGAGTGAGGGTGATGGCTGTGGAGAAGGTGAGAGGTGGTGGGGTTTGAGACACAGAAAGAAGACTTCATAGATTTGGCTATTGTAGGGAAGTTGGGGTGGAGGATAGAAATTTAGGAAGATACTCATTTGGCAGGGGGTCTATGAGGGCAGATTATGAGTTCAGTTTAAGCATATTGTGATGATATCTAGTAGGGAAGCATGGGAGAGGGGGTGGGGAGAGAGAGCGAGACTTGGTTGAAAATGAAGATTTGGGCATCAGTGACATTTTTGCTTTTGCTCTAAGACAAGGAAGCTGACTGGTGCTCTCTTCTACTCCCATATATCTGTGTCACAGAATAAACAAAAGTGTGGGGACACTATACCATGCCACTGAGTGGCATAAGTCCATCTTCCTGGCTTTTTTTCGACCACCCCTGCAGAAAGCCAGAGTTGACACTCCATGCTGTTTGCATGGCAAGGGTGGGGAGGGAGGGAGCCATTCATCTCCCCTCCCCCCACTCAGAACACCTGCTGCCCCTGTGATGGGGGTGGTTGTAGCACACTTCGTAAGCCTGGGAGATACAGGAGGGCTGCACGGGGCTGAGCTGATGGCTGAAACCAAAGAAGTCCCAAACCTGTTGTCAAAGCAGCTGCATAAACCATAAATTGCTTGTAGAATCAGTCCCAGTGGCTGTCAAAGGGGAGGGAATGAAACAGGAGAGCTATAGTTGGTATAGATTTCCCTTTGGTGTCTTCATCCGGCTCACAGCTCGTAAGTGCAGGTTTTTTCTTGGAGACAAAAATCCATGGCTGTATTTTCCTTTGGATTCCCTCAGTCAGAGCGGGGCAGGGAAGCTTTACAACCTTGGTGGGTGGTTCTACTGTGGAGCTGACTCTCATTCCCAACAGAGCATTGAAGAGCCTTCACCTTGCAAAGTAGATACCAAGGCAGCCCTTCCCTGGGCCTCCTGGGGCTTCTTGTCATGTTGATCTTTATGGCACCATAAATGTCTTTTTTACAGATGAGGGAAAGTGATTCTATGAATTTTTCTCTGCTTCATTTTTTTCACCTCACAGATTAGAAGTTAAAAACTTGGTCAATCAAGTGTGGTCTTATGTGTGTCTCCAAGAGTGGGCCACATACCAGACATAAATTGTGTGTTTTGTGTGGGTAGTGTGTATGAGTGCTGAGAAGTGGCTTATTAGTAAATTCAAATTTTAGCAAATTTCTTAGTTTACTTGGTGTTACTAAAGAATCTAAAAGAAAAAAGGCAAATAGAAACTCACATGGTTGTTTAGAAACATGGTAAGGGCAGTGATCTTTTTTTTCCTTTTTCTTAAAAATAAATTTTATTGTGTATATTTGAGGTTTACAACATGATGTTAGGGGACACATACAGATAGTGAAATGGTTACTGTAGTGAAGCAGATTAACACATCTGTCCTCTCACATAGTTGTTTTTTTGGGTGACAGGAGCAGATAAAATCTACTTATTTAACAAAAGCGCCTACTACAATTTAATTTTATTAACTTTAGTCTTCATGTTTTACTTTAGATCTCTAGGCTTGGTCATCTGGGAAGTAATCTTATATCTTACATAACTCCCTCCCGCCCTCTCTTCCTTCCTTTCTACACTCATCCAGCAAACATTTATTTATATATTTATTTATTTATAACAGAGTCTCACTCTGTTGCCTGGGCTAGAGTGCCGTGGCATCAGCCTAGCTCATAGCAACCTCAAACTCCTGGGCTCAAGTGATCCTCTTGCCTCAGCCTCCCAAGTAGCTGGGACTACAGGCATGTGCCACCATGCCCGGCTAATTTTTTTCTATTTTTTTTTTTTTTTCAGCAGAGATGGAGTCTTGCTCTTGCTCAGGCTGGTGTCGAACTCCTGAACTCTAGCAATCCTCCCACCTCAGCCTCCCAGAGTGCCAGGATTACAGGTGTGAGCCATGGTGCCCGGCCCAGCAAACTTTTATTGAGTAGCTCCTATTAGCCTGTTATAACATTAGGTGCTGTGGATGCTGAAATGGTTTACAGGCATCCCTGTCCTTGAGGAGCTGTCTACCCTCGCTGTGTATTGAGAACATTCCCCAAATTTAGAAGCAGGCTTGTCCTAAATGCTAGTCAACAATAACCAGCTGTGTGTCACTTTGGTGCCATTGCTGATGAGCCATCTTTATGATCTGCATTTGGAGTCCTTCGCAGCTGTGCTAATGTGTTTGTGTCGATCCATTCACACTCTATCATCCAGTCTTCAGATGACTAAGGACAACCTTTTACCCAATGACTGACCACAGCTGGAGGCCAATCTATGGTTCTGGAAGGTAGGAAAATCAACTGGAATGCATCTTTGGGAACTTGGAATTAATTAGGACAAAGTCTGAACGGTGCAGTAGAATTATACCCTTTACTGAGAATCATTTCCTCTCTTTCCTGGGTATCTTCCATTGTCATATAAGCATGCTCCAAGATACCGTTAAAAACAACAGCAGCAAAACCTGCTGTGGCAAAACTTCTTGAAAAAGTTGTCTGTTGTCTCTGTATCCTCCTTTTTATCTCTTATTCTTTCCTCTCCTTACCATTTGGGCTTCTGTTCCTCCCCGCAGGGAGATTACTCTTGTAAGGTCACCGATGACTGTCACGTGGCCAGGCTCAACTGTGGCTTTTCCAGACCCATACTGGCATCTCCGCAGCATTCGACTCACTTGCGCATCTTCTCAGTTACTTTTTATTGGCTCTTTCTCTTTTGTTTGGCCTGTAAACATTACAGTGCCCGTGACCCCCAACTCTTCTGTAGTTAGAATCTTCCCTGGGCAACTCTACATAGCCCCAAAGCTTTCCACGGTACCCATAGCAGGTGACTCTGGAGTTAATCTCTCCTTAATCTTTGTCCTCATGTCCAACTTCCTGTTTGACTTCTCAATTTGGAAGTCTGAGAAGTACCTCAGATTTTTTTTTTTTTTTTTTTTTTGTGACAGAGTCTTACTCTGTTGCCCAGGCTAGAGTGCCGTGGCGTCAGTCTAGCTCACAGCCTAGCTCACAAACTGCGGGGCTCAAGCGATCCTTCTGCCTCAGCCTCCCGAGTAGCTGGGACTACAGGCATGTGTCACCATGCCTGGCTAATTTTTTCTGTATATTTTTAGTTGACCAATCAATTTCTTTCTATTTTTTAGTAGAGACGGAGTCTTGTTCTTGCTCAGGCTGGTCTCAAACTCCTGACCTTGAGCGTTCCTCCCGACTCGGCCTCCCAGAGTGCTAGGATTACAGGTGTGAGCCACCGCGCCCGGCCAGTACCTTAGATTTAACATGGCTGCATGATAACTTCTTATCCTCACCTCCACTTGGTGTTCTTCCCTGTCTCAGAAAATGACACACAGTAGCTCAGGCCCCAAATCCAGGTTGGTGTCATCTTTGCTCTTTTTCCTCGCACTCCATGTACAGGCATTCCGGCAAGTCCTCCAAAACATGGACCATCCCCGTCTCCTCCTGGCTGGCACCACCTGGTTCCAAGTCACTAGCATTTCTTGTCTTGTCTGAGGCCACTCTTGCTTCCCTTCAATCAATTTGCACCTAGGTAGCTATAATATTTTTAAAAACATAAATCAGATTATTGTATTTTAAAATCTTCTGATAGAGTTCCATTTAATTTAAAGTAAAATCTGAGAGCTTAGCCATGACCTCCTCCATACGCTGCATGAGCCCTGCTAGCTTCTCTTGTGCCAGCCCCCGTCACTTTCTACTGCACACACTCTCTCCTCCAGCATCACTGGCCTCCCTTCCACTCCTTGAGCTTCCTACTCATGCCCACGTCAGGCCCTGCACCTGCTGCTCCTTCATGTGGAAGCCTCTGCCCCCAGATCTTCATGTAGCTCTCTCCTTTACCTTTCTGTCTCGGTGGACACATCACTGCCTCATAATGGCCTTCCCTGGCCATCTGAAGATGCCAGGCAGTTTGTCACTCCATTACAACAAGGTGCTTTACTTTTTATTATTATTATTTCTCACTATCTGAGATTATCTTGTTCACTTACTATTCACCTATATTGTCTGTCTTCCTCCAGTAGAATGCAACATGGGTGGGAGCACAGACCTTAACTATCTTACTTAATGCTCAATGCCCAGTGCCTGCAGCAATTCCCCAGAGCACATAGTGGGTGCTCATAAGTCACTCCTCTGCTCACCACCCCTCATTTCCCATCTTATGCTGAGAAAAGGTCTTGCACCTTTGATGACCTACAGGACCTGTATGCAACATCTCTCCTACTACACTAACCACTTTCTCTGAGCTCATCTTCTTTCTTTCTTCCTCTGGTCACACCGTCCTGCTCATGACATGTTGAACACGCCAAGTATGTTCCTTTCTCAGGGTCTTTGCACTTATTCTCTCTCTCTGCCAGGAACTCTCTCACCCAAGATATCCATGGGTTTGCTATTTCATTCTTTCGTGTCTTTAACCGAGGGCTTCTCTCCCTTCTCCATCACAAATTTTAGTCTCCACCCTGACATTTCCTCTCTTGTTTTCTTTATTTTTCTCTTTGGCACTTCATGCACTCTAACCTGTTATATATTTTACTTACTTTTCCTTTTTGTTTTCTATCTTTCCCTGTAAGTTCTCTAGGAGGGCAAGGATTTTTCTCTGTTTCACTCCCTGCTTGTGCAGTACCTGGCACATCGTAGTTCTCCGTAAACATTTATTGGATGAATGACAAATTAGGTAGAGCCAGGCGGGCTCCATTATGAATTCTGGACTTTACTGGGAAGCCATCCAATGATTCAAGGAGAAAACTGTCAATGAGCTCTCTTTTGAAAAATATTGCTCTGGAGACTTGGGACAAATGGATTGGGAGAGTAAGTGTGGACACTGAGTGACAAGTTAGGGGGATCTTGAAGGAGTTTGGGGGAGAGATAGTAATAGCCTGGCTAGGGGTGTGGCCGTGGGGATGGGGCAGAGGGGTGGGTTTGAAACAGTTAAGAGGTTGAATCTATAAGACTCAGTGATTGATTAGAAGTGAGAAGCTAAGCTGCGTCAAGAACAAATCCCTGGTTTCTAGTGTGAGTACCTGTGTGAATGGTTGTTCTATTCCTGGAGACAGAAAACACTGGAAGAGGAAGAGATTTCAGGCAGGGAGGATCAAGGGCTCAAAGTCTTTGGGCTTGCCGCGTTTCGGGTGTCTGAGAGATAGCCCGGTGGAAATACTGTGCTGGCTGTTGGTCAGAGGCTCAGAAGATTTGAGTCATTCGCACATAGATAGCGCATGAAGCCATGGAAGTGAATGATAAACAAAAACTGGTATTAGGTGGCACCTGTGAGACCAAAACTCACCAAGTATTTTTATGGTTCCAACACGGCTACTCTCTCTGGGAGGATTCATTTGCTATTTTGAGTGTCATAGGACTCACCGTTTCTAACTGGAACGTTCAAGGGTGAATCCCTTCCTCCTGCCAAGTCCTACCTGCAGCCATCCCATCGGGGTTTCTCTGGACACAATTGCAGCCCTGTCTTCAGACTCAGCTCTGTTTTGGGGTCTCCCTTCTGTATCACCCAGGGGCTGCCTCAGCAACCAACCAGCTGTGAAGAAGGGGAGAGGGATGGTGACAGTCACCCAACCCAGCTGTGGATGGGCCTCTCTGTGTACCTGCACTCAGACCACTGTCATTCACCGTTACGTGGGTACAGGGGGTGGACGGTTCAAGAAGGAAAGTGCGTAGAACTAATAGAAGTGTCTTCAATTGAAAAAAGATCTGGGTTACAGTTCTGTGAACATTGTGATATCTCTGTTTTATCCTGAATCAGTTGTACAAAACCACACATTTATTTTTGAAAAGTATTTTATATTTAAAATACTTTAAAAAATCGATTACATGTTAACTGTAAAAAGTTCAGTGTAGGTGGGCATAAGTGAAAAACACAAGTCCTTTTTCTTCTCTACTTTTTTTTTCTTTTTAAATTGATTCAATTGGTTATCCTGTTAAATTTTATTTTAAATTCAAAATTGGTTGGGTTCAGCAACTTGGCACGGTTCACGCTGGTCCCACTTAGGTTTCTCAGCAGCAGCTGTTGGAATGAATGTCTTGCTTGGGCTGGGGGCTGTCACGCGGCTTCTGCAGGCAGCGTTTGACTCCACGGCACCTGGGCGTACAGTCAGATCTTTTCATTCTTGGGCAGGAGACGGCATGCTCAGAGGACAGGCAGCTGCCTCCCCTCAGGAGGACAGAGAACAGGTGGGGCAAGTGAGCAATGTGCCACCAAATCCCTTGCAAATGTCCCCCCTTTCCTCAGCAGAGGCTGCCAAACTGGCTGAATACCACAGGGAGATTTTTTCCACTGTGAACAACTGTCCCCAGGACAGTGAGCCGGGGATCACGTTTCGGGAATCTCGTGTTGCCCTTGAGAAGCCGGGCGGATGGCTGTCCAGTGTGTGCGGGGGATCAGCAGGCTCCGGAGAGAGGCGATGAGTCACGGGGCACTGGGCAGGAAGAGGGCCTTCTGGAGGGGCGGTGGGTGCAGGGGGTCAGAAACTTCCAGCGTTCCCTTCAACTTTTCATGGAGGCGAAGTATCAAAATCATGACGACTCACACTTTCAAAAATTTATTTGTTTCATTTCATCTTATTTTCCTTCCTTTTTAAAATGCTTTCATTTCATTTCAATTTAGTTTCCAATTCAATCTGAAATACAGTATTATGAAATCTAATTTAAATTTAATCATTTATTTAAGTAATCGAACATTTATAATAATGTTACTGTACCCATTTTTTTCTTATCATCGTTCGGCTCTGAGATAGATCATTAGTTTCACTGATGTGTTCATTTCTTTCATTACCTTCATTCTCAGCACCACCCACCTTGTGTATTCGTCATGCATGTTATGCACAAATACATCCAAAATTATAGTAAGATTTTCAAATGATACTGATTCTTTGCACTTTATAGTTTGCAAAATATACTCACAATTATTCCCTCATTTAATCTTAAAAAAAAAAAACAAAACACAAATTACCTTCTTCATCTGGCTAAAGAGGAATCTAGAAGAGCTTGAGGGATTGCAGGAGTCAAACCGGGATCTACCGTCCCCACCAGGGTAGCTTTCCCTCCACCACCTGTGCGGAGTGGAGGAGGATCAGAGCCCCCAAAGAGACCCATTGACAGCAGGAGGGAGCAAAAGGAGGTCATTTACTAGAAGGTGTTCCCCGCTAATGGTGTGGATCTATATATCTTTTGAAAGATCCTGGGAAAAGAGCCCTGGCTGGCCGTCTTTTCCAGAGCAAATACAGGGCAGAGGAGGTGGAGGAAGAGGGAGAGGATGGCTGCCTGGAGGTGGGAGGTCAGAAGGCAAATCTGGTCTAGTTCAGTGACTTTACATCCCTGTGCGAGGCTCTGTTTGGCTCTTGACCGTGGCCCAGCCCCTTTGTGACAGCACCAACTCAAATCAGGTGACTTTCTTAGACCCTGCACCTGGGGACGGGGAGTGGGGCTGGGGTATGGTGATGGTGCATTGGTTTGGTGACCAAGGGGATGGAAGGGGGCTCCAGGAGGCAGCCAGCTGCTGGTGGCACTGGGGCTGCACAATACAGCATGCAAACAGCAGATGGCGGATGATGTACATGTCCCACACCACAGCTCTTCCTCCCTTGCTCCCCGGCGCTGCCCATCGCCAGGGCAAACCAACCAGGTGAGACAGCTCCCCTCCGTTTCCACTTGTTTCCCTCAAGAGCTATTTTATGTGTCCTTGAGTTATTTGAGTCAGCACTTGGAACTCATTTTATCCATATTTCACCACATAAGCATGTTGTTGGGGAGACTTCGGGGTAATCAGGGTGGAACTCTGTTTCTGGGTTTTACACTCTATTAAAGGGGGGCAAACTTACATGGACTCCATTCTTTGGGGCTTGGATGGGTATAAAATGAGG
>CAUYRT010051396.1:0-10396 GCA_963574885.1 Lepilemur ruficaudatus
GCATATCCCACCCCTCTACAATGTCCCCCTACGTCGCTCAGACTGGTCTACCCCCCACCCCCCATTCCCCCGTGGTCGCTCCTTTGGGTAAAATTTCAGATCATATGTGTAGAAATTTATTAGTAGTACTAAAAATTGGGAAATATGGAATTAGAAAGATAACATTATATTAGTAATAAATACACCAACCTTCCAGGCAATAAAAAGCCTTGTGTTAGAGTTTGGGCAATAAACCTAAGGAATAATATAGAGGAAGAGGCCTCTATAACAATCATATGTAACATATGTAAAGTTGGGTAATATAGGAATGAAATGGTTTTGAATCTTGACAGGTGTACGCTTTAATCCTAACTCCGGCAAGTTCTAATGATATGATTTTAAATTCTCTAAGGCCTATTTTCTCATTTGTATGGCAAGAATAATTCCTGCTTCCCAAGGCTATTGTGAGAATTAATTGAGATCACATACGTGAAAGAGACTTATTCCATAAATAGGGAATGCTTAATAAATATGCCTCTTTTATACTTGGTGCTATTCTTCTAAAGGTGTTGGGATCAGAAATATTTTCATCCATGATGCAAGGAGCATTTAACTCATGGAAAGTTGTAGAAGCTGACTATTCTGTACTTTTCCAGGAAGGGAAAATTCCAGAGAGATTATCTGTCCTTTGAGCATTTCCAAGCTTGATTCAAAGTAACTTGGGGTTCCATGGAGTTCTGTCCTGCACTGGGAGGGAGGCAGTGTCACCAACCTTGAAGTACCATGCGAATTCATTGGTACTTGCTTGCCCTGTAGTCAGAGTCATACATGTGTGTTATCTACCTGGTGGAAAACAAAAATCATTTCCTGAATTTTCTGTTTTGCAGGTAGGGAGAGGGTAGATTAATTTAGAAAATCAAATTATAATAATCTTAGTCACATACATATATAAACTCAGAGGTTTCTCATTATGGATGCTTTATGATTATGGATGATTCATATTTTATAAAATGTATTTTATCTACATTTTTGGGCATCAACCTCAACTATTAATATTTATTGAGCTTCCAATGACTGGAGTAGATTATCTAATAATTCTCATATTTTATGATTTCATGATTTCTATTCCCATCTAAGTACTACAGATATAAATATGAATAAAATAATTGTTCCTTGCTCAGATAAGAGAGAATCAAACAGCTACCCATATTATAAGACAGACTACCAGAAACATTATAAAAGAAGTACAAATCAAATTACCTGAAAATCTCAAGGAAAAACTACATGATTTCGGGGAAGGCTTTGAAAAACAAGTAGTATTTGAATATCACCTATAAGCATTTTGATAAAAATACTGGCTGAGTCTCAATGATATTACTTATGTAGATATTTTGATTGAACTAATTAATCTTTATTTTTAATGTTGATTTGTCCTTCAGAATTGAAAAGTATGCTACCATTTTGCTGTATACACACACAGAAGCATACCATTTATAAAAGAAAAACATAAGTTTATGCAGGTTTGTGAAACAACAGATGCTCATTTTCTCTTTTTTCCCATTTTCCATTTTCTTATAATAAACTTCATGTTGAAATCACAAGTTCAGAAACAAATAAAGAAAAACCAATGAAAAATAAACTCAATTAAATTCTTTGGGAAGCACCATCCCAACCTATCGGTCTATCAATATTGCTTTTGATGTTTCCAGGAAGAAAAAATAGGACACAATTTTGGTATCAATTTACCAACTAAAATTCAGTTCTATCCTGTAGAAATTCAACACAAGCTGACATTTATTACATGCTTTCCATGTTTGATATTAGGTGAAAATACTGTTAAACATATTTTCTCATTTGATCCTCAGAACAGCCTTATGAGGTAGTTAATACTTAAATATCTCCATTATAATGATAATAAATTTGACAATTAAAGAGGTTGGGGACTCCCCTTAAGTTCACACAGCTGGTGGAACCAGCACTAATCTGTATGTGTGTTGGGGGAATGGCGAGAAAGGGAAAGCAGTATTCTATCACCCTTTCCAGATGAAGGTATTCAAGGAAAAATATTTCTATCACAATTTTGTTATTGGCTCAGTTTCCAGCTCCACCATGTATTAGCTGTAGGACTTTGAAAGGTCTGAATCAATTTCCTCATCTTTACAATGGGGCTCATTCTGATTATAAGCTAAACTAACTTTCAAGATTTCTCCAAAATTGATGAGATAATGTTTTTGCAGTGGTTAAGTGCTACACAAATATTAATTTTGTAATTATAACTTATAATTCAGAAGGGGCAGAGAGAGCTTCTGTTTTTGAGAATTGTAACTTTCACACCAACTTCTGTACTTTTGTTGGTTTCAGGATGGATTTAGTAGAATAAAGATGGTTTCCTTTTGCAGGACCGGGAGAAATATGTTGTAGTTCATGTTTTTTACCCAGGAGGATCTCTAGATCCAGAGAGTCATAAATGTCACAGCTGTAGATGGTCTTAAAGATTGAATTTAGTAGTTTCATTGGACAAATGAAGCAATTGAGTTTCAGAGAGTGCTATGAAGATCCCAAGACCAGAATTGAGTGGATGTGTTAGCAACAGAACTGAGGTCTTTTGTCTTTAGAATGAATGTGATTTCTACAGTATTATCCTGCCTCTGGAAGACATTTGTTATAGATAGTAACTTTCTGGTTTTATATAGGAGTTATTCAGGTGTTCTTTTTCTGAATCTACTTGTTCTCTAGGTGCTTGTGATAGTGTTTCTGATTTTGTGTTCCTAGAGGGCACAGTTTCTTATGTCTTTATATTTGTTATCTGTAATTATTCAGAGCACTCACTAAGTTCTCAGCTTTTTATTAGGTATTATATCTTTGTCTAGATTCCATCTGACACAGTCCTTTCTGCCAAAAGCTCATTCTTTAAGACGTTGCAATTAAAATACTGTTGAATGCCCTGTTGAGTGAAATCAGAACAAGAGAGTGTCTATGTAAATTTAGGAAGAGCAATGAGTCAGTTAATTTAAAATATGTATAAAGTGTATGTGTACTGCTTTGTAGAAATGCACTTTAAAGCTTAAATAGTCCTGCTTAAAATTATTTGGAGTCCACATCTTTAATTGTGGTTCTCTCTTTCTGTTACTGGTAGTGCACTAGCATGAGTCCACCACTCTCTTACCTGAGATGTAAAAACATAAGTCCTGCTGGGGGATAGATGTTTACTCTCACGTCCTGTCCAATGCCCAGTTTCTCAATGTCGTAAGTGTCTAGTCCAAGCAAGATGGATGTCTGTCATTCATAGATGGGCTCTCATTTTCCTCTCTCTTGCTCTGTAAGAGGAGCCTGAGACATACAGGATACAGGAAACAGAATTCAAGTTGAAGTGTTGGAAAGGGAAAGGTAAAATGGGTCAGAGGCTACTGAGCTCTTCTCAGGTGTACAGATGTGATGATGGTCTGGGGTCTTTGGTCTGGGGTCTGGGGTCTTTGGTCTTAGACCCAGACCAAAGTCAAATGTAACCAGTCCCCTTCTGCCATTTTGTGCCTATTGACCAAAGATGACAATCACAGCTAATAGTTACCATAAAGCAGTTGCCATTTTTATTATATTTATTGGCAGTGGGTAGTTCTTCTTTGGGTCTCCTGATGCCAGAGCCATTGCCAGGGAGATGTTTCACTGGGTTTAATTAACAGCTGAGTTGATTGTGGAAAGCAGAGGCAAGTCACCAAATGCCAAATTGCTCAAAATTGGGCCTGGGTATTAGGGCTCAGGGAGTAGAAGGCTCTAAACCACTTTCAGATGTAGCAATTTTAGAAAATTTTAGTAATTTTAAGTTAATTCTCAATTTGTTATGTTACTGAAGGGATAAAAGACAACATTTATGCAGATGTTTCATGATAATAGATACATTATAAAATACATTTGTTAAGCTTAAAATCTGTTTTTGTACTCATAATTGAAAGACAGATCCTTGTTAGGCTAAGAGGGTAGATTGAGCAATGGCTTTTTATAGTGGGGTTGTGGTCAGAATAAATTGAAAGGGGACTCATTTCACCATCCTAACTTCTGGGTTAGGATGGGTTATTTTTTTCTACCTTCTGGGTTATTTTTTTCTACCTCTGTATTCCATCACCCAGAAACTTATATAGTGTTTTGTTGTATGTAGGAGACACTAAATAAATATGTGCTGAATGTTGGGTAAATAAATGGTCATAGATAGCATTACTCTCAATGATATAAACAGGTCAGTTAAGTAAGAAAAAAAATCATTCATTTTCTTCAATATTTCTGGTTTCCACTTTCTTCATGGCTAAGTTAACAATTAATGTGATTTCAACATCACTTTCCAGGCCTGGGTGAATGGGTTGAAGACCTCTAACAATGGCTCAGTGTATACAGTAGGTGTTCACCAAGAACATGGTTGATGAAGAAATAATGATACTGAGATCAAAAGGGTTACTGAGAGAAAGAAACGGGATCCATGAAGAAGTAAGAAGCAAGAAAAGTGGAATTTAATACATTTGAATGTGAATGCTGGACATTTTTTGTTATTTATGTCTAGTAATCATTCCCACTACTGATAGTAATAGTACCCCAATTGTATTTCGGTTATTTTGCCCCTTGTCTCATCCAAATGCTTCACCCTAATGTTTCAGAGAGGAGGAGGTGGCATGTGCTGATTCAGTTAGGCAGTCAGGACACTGGGGTTTTCTCTGGCTATTATGTTCGATTCAGGATGGGCACATGATTCAACTATGGATAATCAGGAACAAAAACGTTCAGCCTCACAAGATTTGTTTTCACATCTGAGGAAATGAATTCTCTCTTCCTCTGGACTGGATTTTGCAAGCTGAAGGTGTCAGAGACTACTGTGTTTAGGCTGAAAATAGAGCCAAGCGAGAAGAAGCAGAGCTGTGAGATGCATCCAGATAGTAGTTTGAATTTTGAATCAAGCTGTAGTTGAAATGATTGCACCACTAGACTTCTCAGCTTACATAGGCCAATATATTTACATTTTGCTAATGCCAGTTTGAGTTGGATTATCTGTTATTTACAACCCAAAGAATTATAAATAATAAGACCCTATCTCATTTCAGGATGGATTTGAGATCACTTGAAATATGTAATATGGAGGCAAATATAAATATATTAGGTAAATATATTAAGGGATTAGAGTAAAGAGAAAGTAATGATATACTAATAAGGTAAATTTGGGAGGAATTATACCACAGAAATATATTCCATGAGACCCAATATATTAATATTTATTAAATTTGGACTAAAAATTAAGCACCAAAGTTCACACTAGCTAATTCAAGAGAAAACATAAATAATTAAGAATCGTGCTGTTCTCAGAAATAAAACACTGAAAGATGTGATTTCAAATATAGAAGTGTTGATCATATTAATGAAACCCTAAGGAATTATTGGATATCTAAGCAGAATGGAAGAAGGACTATAAACCAGTATGGCTATATCATACCTTAAAACATCAGACTTACAACCTAAATGAAAAGCGGAGATTTACTTATGTAGTCTCAGCCTGCCCAGATATCTGGTTTATGTGGAACATCACTCTGGGTTAAGATTGCCTAGACCTTCATCAATACGATTCCATTCTACAACCTCTTCAGGACCTCAGGAGTTTGTAGTGACCAATGACAGCACATGAGGACTTACAATGACTTCTTTCAAAAACATCCCAGCCCATATTTCGTCTCTTTTCCATACAACAGACACAAGAGTGTGGCTTTGAGGTCCTTGAATTGAGTAACTTCAGTTTCTATTATTTTGCTCCAAAGAGCGTTTTAAAATTGGCTGATGTTCTGATACCACCCACTTTACTTTTCCCTTCTCTTTCCAGTAGTTCCTTCTTTTAAAATTATGTGCAGAATTCCTCCACATCTTTGCTTTTTTTTCCCTCTTGCGGTTTGCATTTCATATACGGATCTCACTTCCTTGCTCCACAGGCATCCCCCCAAGAAGAACTGAAAGGGTGAAAGTCAAAACCGCCTGCCTTAGCTCAGTGGTTCTCCTGCTACATCCTCTACATGCTTCCCCCTCCACCATCAGGAGAATAAACCTCAGCCTGAAATGGGAATGTGTGGGAAGGAGGGCGGAGGAGTAAGTAGATAATTTATTATAAGTGTCAGATCACTTAAGTTCCATTTTGTCTCTGGATTTGGGACAAGATGGCCAGACCCCCAGTGTGTGTTTAGGTGGAAGGCAGGTCATGAAAAATAAGAGGGAGTAATGCCTAATACCTACATACAAGTGGGTATTGGTTTAAATTTACTTTCCAAAATAGGAAGTAACTGGTAACATACAAAAAAACCCCCACTAAATAATCAAAATTATTGGTGAAATTTATTTATTCTTCATTGCATTTATTGTAGAGAATTTTGCTATAAACAGAATGTTAAATATTTTTCTATATATATTTTCTGAATAACTACGGTATGACTTACACTATTCTGATAATTCAGGTGATATAAAAAAGAATGAGATATAGTTCTTGCCCTCATAAAATCTTAATGTACTTATGGTGTATGAAGTGGTTAGAAAACAATAATATTCTGTATATTACATTAATAAAATATTTATATATATATACCATAAACTGTCCATTATTCCTTTGCTCTTGCCTTTTTAACTTAGCCTTTAAATCTGATTCTTCCCTAAATTTTAAGTACATTTTATTAAAGTGTAATATACATACACAAAAGTACACAAATCAAAGTGTATACCTGAATTCACAAAGTGACACACACATATATCCACAATTAGATTTAGATGTAAAACGTTACCCACCTTTTTGCCTGAGGAGCCGTTATTTTGACTTCTATGACCATATACTGATTTTACCAATTTTTGAAATTTATAAGTGAATGTATCTAGAGTATATACAGTTTTTGTTTTGTCTTCTTTCACTCAAATTATTTTTGTGAGTTTTGCCCATGTTATCAAATGTAGTAGTAAATATTCACTACTCTGTAACATTAAATTATATGAATGCACTTCAATTTATTTGTGTTCTACTATTGATGGGTATTTAGGTTATTTCCAGGTTTGGGTAATGATGGAAGTGCTGTTAAGAAGATACTGTACATGCCTTTTGGTAACATATTACTCTATTTATCTGGTCTACATGAGCTGTGGAATTGCTGGTTTACAACATACTCTTAAACATTAAATTTTAGAAGTTTGCTGTTGGCCTGATGGGTTTTTCTTTTTAAGGTTGTTAATTTCAGTTTGTAGCTTATAGTAGTTTCTCTTTAATTTCAACTTTGGCCAGGTTGATGACCATGTGTCTTGGAGATGTCCTATTTTCTAAATGTCCCCCTGGTATTCAATGAACATCTTTTATCTGTATATCTGAACCTCTGAGGATATCTCAGTAATTACCTGGAATAGGTTTCCACACTTTTTGCTTTTTCTTCTTATCCCTCAGGGATACCTATAATTTACATATTGGTTTGCTTTACATAGTCCCATATTTCTCTGAGTGATCATTTATTTTTCTTTACTCTTTTTCCTGCATCTTGACTGCCTGGGTTAATTAAAAAGCCTTGTATTCAAGCTCTGAATTCTTTCTTCTGCTTGGTCTAGCCTGTTGTTGAAGCTCTTGGCTGTATTTGAAATTCCCTAAATGACTTCTTCATTTATTTAAGTTCTGTTTTATATATTTTTATGTTGTCTATATCTTTAGCAACTTCTTCATCCTTTTTATTGTCCTGAAATATTTGTTTGGCTTCTTTTTGTTGGTTTTCAACTCTCCCTTCAATCCCATTCATCTTATTTGTCATCCATATTCTGAATTCCATTTCTGATATTTTGACAATTGCCTTTCGCTGGGATTCATTTCATTTTTTTTGTTTGTTATTTTATTTTATTATTATTTTTTATTTCAGCATATTATGGGAGTACAAATGTTTAGGCTACATAAATTGCCTTTACCCCACCCAAGCCAGAGCTTCAAGTGTGTCCATCCCTCAGACAGTGTGCACTTCACGGATTGGTTGTGAATAGTCCCATCACCTCTCCCTACTCCCACCTGCCTGACGCCTGATGAATGTTACTCTATTGTGATCCTTTGGCAATTTGAACTCACTTGTTTTTCCATATTGCCAGAATTCTTTTGCTGGTTTCTTCTCATCTGAATCCTCTTCTTTCAGTTAAGGGCAGTTAGGTTTGTGGTACACTTGTTCTCTTTTGCTGGGAACTCTCTTATTTAGTGAGAAGAGGGAGAAGTCCCTAGAAAGTGCATTTGTGTCCCATTCAGGAGAGGGGTGGATGCCCTGAGATCCTGTAATGCAGCTGTTCTGTGTTGCTCTATTCCCCTGTGGTTGTCACAGTCCAAGCTGGTGCTGTGGCATCTTTGTGTGGAGTGATGGGTTGGTCCCCAGGCTGTTGTTGGAACCTTAGGCAGGGGCCTGGGTAAGTCCCTCCCCATGGAGATGGACATTGTGGGAGATTGCTCTGCCTGGGTCTCCACATAGTGGTGGCAGTGATTGCTGGCCAAGGCTATCTAGGTGGTGGCCATGTGTGTTGGGGCTACAGGCTTTTGCCCCACCCAGGTCCAGGTGCAATGGCTGTGCAAGGCAGGGGACAGCTCATGGCTAGTAGGTTCACCACAGAGCACTAGACTGCAGATATGTTACCATACAGCTGCAGGGTGTGGACTTCCATGCTACATGCAATGCCCTGGGGCCATGTTCTGTCAGGCAGTGTGTGGGGTCATTAGGTGTGGGCAGGCCGAGGGCAGATTAGCTATTTCTCCCTGCAAGAAATTGGATCCCTTAAGTATTGGTCATCACAGAGGATAAGAAATTAATAGGAAATAGAGAAAATGGAAATAAAGAATGCACAGAGATGAAGGCATAGTTTTATAGATTTATATAAAGAAATTAGCATAAAGTGAGGGTATTCAGGGATCTCCATGATGTCTCCATCAGTAGTGGAGCCATAAGGTTAGTTTCACATAGGTTTTATAATCACAGATATCAATTATCGGTTGCAAGGGGTAACAGATTTACATAATAACAGGTATTTCAGTTTGGATTAAAAAGTTTTTTCAAAGGGCTTCTAACAATTTCTAATCTATTCTATCTATGTGAACAAACAGTTACAAAATGTTTCAAGGATTAACAACTTCTAAATTCTAAGAGATAGCTATCAATTAACAGAGCAGTAACACAGAGATGTAGTGGTTCTATATTTCTTCTATTTAGTTATTGTGGATTTTTGATGGACAGTCAGGAGAAAGCAGGAAGCTCAGGTCTTCATGCTAAATTGCTCATAGCCACAGGGGTTCGTCTCTGGGCTGGGGTGCTCATTGTTCCGGCTCCCATTCTGTGATGCCATGCATATACCTGTCTTGTCTTTCAAGAACAGGGAGGCATCACAGATTTGAGATATGAGAAGCCTAATGGAATGCGTCACTATGGGAGCTTTGATACGCCCTCCCAAGGCAAGGCAGCCCTTGATATGCAAACTAACAAGTTCACATATTCCTTCAGGGCAAAGCCCTGAAAAACTCCTGAAATCAATTCTGTCTTTAACATAGCAATATTGGATGATACAATAAAATAATAATCTTATGAGCCACATGTCATTCATTTCTCAATCACCTTTCCTCAACAATTAGGCATGTTCCACTGGGCAGTGCCCTGGGGCAGATGGCTGTGGCTCTCTTTCCATATAGGTCCCACTGAGGCTGTCACTGTGGAACCTCTCTAGTAGTGTTGGTGACTGCTCCATTCAGATTCTTCTGTGAGGGGGGCACTAGGCTCCCGGTCACAGGGTTCATGAGAGCATCTGCTTTCCCTGCTCCTTTCCTGCTTGGCAGGGGTATTGTGGAAGCAGTTGAAGTGAAGCCAATTCCTGTGTAGACTGGGTGCTCCAGACATGAGACCTCAGAATGACTTCAGTTGAAGCTACCTGGGAATGGAAGCCAGCAGGTCCCTGCTGAACACACTGTCCCATACAGTATTACTGAACAGTCTCCTAGAAACTATCTGATCAGTATGGAGGCCTCCAGCAGTGGGTGGGGGCCCCCTCACAGCTTGGGTCACAGTGTCTTCAGGGAGAGCATGGAGCCCTGGGGTTCTTTCCTTAGTCCCTCCCACATGTGTGGGCATCTCCCTGAGGTACTTTCCAGTCTTAGTGAGTGAATTTCCCCAAACCTTTATCCATTAGTCTGAGTGTCCCCTGTCACTTCTCTGATGATCTATAATACTCTCTCCAAGAGGGTCCATCCATAGGTGGGCATCTAGATGCAACTTTCAAACCTCTTCTTGAGAGCAGCATGTATGGGCTGCTTCTACTCTGCCATCTTGGGCCTTCCATTTCATTTTTAATTCTTATATTTACCTGCATATTAGTATATAATTTTTTGTGTCTCTCTATTTATTTATTTTCTAGTTTTATT
>CAUYRT010051398.1:0-14621 GCA_963574885.1 Lepilemur ruficaudatus
CAACCTCAAACTCCTGGGCTCAAGTGATCCTATTGCCTCAGCCTCCCGAGTAGCTGGGACTACAGGCATGCACCACCATGTCCGGCTAATTTTTTCTATATATTTTTAGTTGGTCGATTAATTTCTTTCTATTTATAGTAGAGACGGGATCTCGCTCTTGCTCAGGCTGGTTTCGAACCCCTGACCTTGAGCAATCCGCCCGCCTCGGCCTCCCAGAGTGCTAGGATTACAGGCGTGAGCCATTGTGCCCGGCCTTCCTGGGGTATTTTTATAGATTTTACTTTCCTACTTTTTTTTCTGGTATATTAATAGTTTTTATCTTGGCATATATTGTGACACAGAGGTCGAACTTTATTTTTTTTTCCCATAATGATAACTAATTATCCTAATGATGATTATTGAGTTGTCTAACATTTCTCCAATTATTTAAAATGCAACTTTAATCATACACCATGTTTTTATACAGAGATCTATTCTTTGGTATCCCCGTGTCTGTCCCACACTGTGGGCTTACAACTTTTTGATATCTTGTAGAACATGTTTTCACTTCATCTTTATTCAAAACCTTTTGGCTATTCTTGAACATTTGCTTTTCCAGATGGACTTTAAAATCAGTTGATTTTCATTAAAATTTCATTGGAATGCTGTAAGTTTTTTGTTGAGTTTTTGGGTTAATTTGGGGGAAACTGATGGCTCTTTAATGTGGAGTTGGCTTTGACAGAAAAATGTTATTTTTTTCATTTATTTAAGTTTCCTTTTGTATCTTTTAGTAAAGTTTCATTGTTTTCTTCATTGGCTCTTGTAAATTTATTGTTTCATTTATTTCAAATATTTAACATTATTATTGCTACAGTGAATGGCATCTTGTTAAAACTACATGTTCTATATGGCTATTGCTTATATGCAGGAAAACTATTGGTTTTTAAATGTTTACCTTGATCTGGACACTGTCATGAACACGTGATTAGGTCTAATAGTTTCTCATAAGTGATCAATAATTTTGTTGATAAAAAATCATGTCATATGTAAATAAGATGGGTTTTATTCCTTTTCCACAATATTTATACCTCATTTATTTTTCTTGTCTTATTTCATTGGTTAGAACATTCATAATGATATTGGGTATCTCTATTTTTCCCCTGAAATAGGACTGCCTCTCTTGTTTCACCATTAAGTATGATGAATACTATTGAATTCCAGTAGACATTCCTTATCACATTAAGGATTTTCACTAGTATTCCTAGCTTATTAGGAGTTTTTATACAGATTGGGTGGTAAATGTTATCAAGTGATTTTTCTGCATCTATTAAGATGATTTTTTCTTTTGATATATTAATATAATAACAGATTTCTTAACATTAACTTTTTATTTCTGAAATTTCTTCAATTTTTAGAATTCACTACACTTTTTTCGCCCCAGTAAGTCTTTCTGATAGGATTGGCCCTGAAACAACAAAGATGTCATATTCATATGGAAAACCCATTTCATCAAGAACAGAATGCTGGACCTGCCACCTCTCCACCAATTTCTGCTGTTTGGCACTTTCAGGCATGGAAGTTCCTGATGAAGTGCATTATGTCAAGCTGTAAGACCTTGGCATGGACTCAGGTTTGAAGGTGGCTTTGGCAAACACAGCTAGACTGTACCTGTCCAGTGAAATGTGAAAAGCAGAGAAACAAAGGGAATGACAATTTTTTGAAAAAACCCACTTCACTGGGGTATTATAGATACACAAAAAGTTGTATGTATTTAATGTATTCAACTTGAGGAGTTTGGAGATATTGACATCACCACAGTCTATGCCATAAACACATCTATCACCTCCAAAAACTTCCTCCTGTCCTCTTTATTTATTATTATTATTATTATTTTGGGAGAAGAACACTTAACATAAGATCTACCCTGTTAGCAAATTTTAAAGTATACAATATAGTATTTTAACTATAAGCCCTATGCTGTACCATAGATCTCTAGGACTTATTCATCTTTCATAACTGAAATTTTGTACCTTTTAATATCTCCAGTTTCTCCCTCTCTGCCAGTCCCTGCAACTACCACTCTACCCTCTGCTTCTATGAGTTTGACTATTTTAGATTCCTCATATAAGCGGTATTATGTACTATTTGTTATTTCTGGCTTATTTCGCAGCATAATGTCCTCCAGGTTCAGCTGTGTTGTCACAAATGTCAGGATTTATTTCTTTTTTAAGGCTTAATACTATTCCATTGTGTATATCTATATATCTATATCTCATAATTTCTTTATCCATTCTGCCATAGATGGACATTTAGGTTGCTTCCATGTCTTGGCTGTTGTGAATAATGCTGCAATGAACATGGGGTGCAGATATCTCTTTGAGACTTGATTTCAATTCCTTTGGGTATATACTCAGAAGTGGATTGCTGGATCATATGGTAGTTCCATTTTTAATTTTTTGAGGAACCTCTATACTGTTTTCCATAGTGGCTGTACCAACTTACATTCCCACCAACAGTGTGTAAGGGTGCCCTCTTTTCCACGTCCTTGTCAACACTTGTTATCTCTCTCTCTCTTTTTTTTTTGATGATTGCCATTCTAATAGGTGTGAGGTGATACCTCATTGTGGTTTTGATTTGCATTTCCCTGATGATTCCTGATGTCGAACACCTTTTCATATACCTGTTGGCCATTTGTATGGGCTCTTTTGAGAAATGTTTATTCAAGTCCTTTGCCCATTTTTTGATCAGACTGGTTTTTTTTGCTATTGAATTGTATGAATTCCTTATATATTTGCTGTATTAACCCTTTATCAGATATATGATTTGTAAATATTTTCTTTCATTCTGCAGGTTGCCTTCATTTTTCTGATTGTTTCCTTTGCTGTGCAGAAGCTTTTTAGCTTGATGTGATCCCATTTGTCTATTTGCTTTCATTGCCTGTGTTTTTTGGCCAAGAAATCATTGCCAAGGCCAATGTTATAAAGCTTTTCCCTTAAACTTTCTACTAAGAGTTTTATGGTTTCAAGTCTTATGTTTCAGTCTTTAATCTAATTTGAGTTGATTTTTGTGTATAGTGTAAGGTAAGTGTCCAATTTCAGCCCTTTGCATGTGGATATACAACCACGTTATTTTTAAGAAGAAAGAGGATAATAGACATTAGAGGCTAATAACATCACTAAATACTGGAATAAAATATTTGCAGAAACCTTGCTTTGAAAACTAGAGAAAAATAACAGGTCAGCAGACATAATACCAGATGTAAGATACACACATTTTAGGCCACGAAAAATATTTAAATATCTACCTTTGCTGTTCCCAAAGAAAACATTTCATGACCCTAGGCTTTAGGTAAGGTCTTATAAGAGTTTGTAGTTCCAGATGCTATCTTGGGTCCTGGGAGGGTGACCAGGCTCTCATCCTCTCAGCCAAGGGTATCTCAAGCTGATTTGGAGAATCTGGTTGGCCAGGTCTCCTCCCTCCCTTATTGCTCCTGGATACCCTAATTCACCTTACCCCGTCTTTCTAGTCTCATCTCCTACCACGCTTCATAGTCATCCTAAGTTCTACAAGTTTCAGATACTGAACTCCTAACATTTCCAGAACATTCTATGCCCATTTACATCTAAATGCATTTGCGTGGTTTGTTCTCTTGGCCCTGAAAGGTCTTTTTCCATTCTCACCTGGTGAACCACATCCTTCACAATCCAGCTCAGAGGCCAGCTCTTTCCAGGGCCTTCTTCAATCCCTTTCCTCTCCTTTCCACACTCTCCAGGCAGAGTTTATCGTTCTCTCTCTGATTCTACCTTAGCACCCCCCTCGCTGCGTTCCAGATGGTTGTTTAACCTTCCATCTCTCCTCTAGACTCTGAGCTCTCTGAGGGCAAGGAATGATATTTTTCTGTGTGGCTCCTATTTTCTCCCACAATAGGCACCAGGAAGTAGCAAGCACCAAATGGTTTTCAAAGAGTGTACCACAGAACCCCAGAGTCCTGGGGGAGTCCTGAGAGACTCTGCAGCGTGAGGAGGGGCTGCGCTAAGGGCAGGCTTTCCACACGTATTTAGAGAAAATACCAGTATCTAGTTTTTAAAAAACTTGAAAGATGAGACCCCATTATCTTGTGCCACAAAATGAATTTATATTTTGTAACTGGAAAGATATGATGTTCTACAAATAACCAATGACATTTCCCCCGCAAATACCTAACTCAAACGCAGGTTTTGCAAACACCATAATTTTCCAGACCTCAAATGCTAGTGTCACTAAGGCTGCTCTCTCTTCTCATTTTAAATGGTGCCTTTTGAACTGCAGTGACCTGAATGACACAGCGTTCTTTCCTGTGGCCTCTGTAGTCACAACCTCTTTTCCCCTCTCCTTTCGTCACTCTTTCCTTCCAGCAGAGACCCTCAGCCGTCCCACACCCCCGCCCCTGCCTGCGGCCCTGGGATCCTCCCGCAGAAGCTCGCGGGGAGATCAGGTGTGTCTATGCCAGCGTGTCTGTTCGCCCACTGCCCCTGGGCAGGTGGCCTCGTTGTCCTGAAATGAACACAAGTTTGACCAGTGAAGCTGCTGCTTCCCGCATGTTCTGCCCGTACTGGCTCCCGCAGCGCCCCGGTGTCGAGCCCCCGCAGATCTCCGTCTTGCCGCTGTCCTCCACCCGCCCCGAGCTGCCCCTCACCGTTCCCGGCCGCTCTCCCGCCTCCTGCTGATGTGTCCCTTTCGAGGCTCTCCGCGTTAACATTCCTCCCGCTGTTCTCTGGCACATCTTCCTCGTGCTTCCCCTTCTGTATAGTGACTCGTATCCTCGCGCCCTTAACAGTGGCCACCGTAACTGCACCCTTTTGCTCCCCCAACTTTATGACCCCGTCACCGAAGGCCCCGTCCCCCCGCACCCCGCCGTTGTCCCAATTTTCTCCCCTGGAAGCTGCGCGTTCCGCAGGCCGCCCTCTGATCTGCCAGACACTTTGTGTAGTATTTTCAGGCTCAGGGTGGACGCAGTGTGCTTGGGAACACTTTTGCGTCACTGGTGGGCCCCTGCGCCAGTTCCCTCCTTCTCTCTTGCCCGGAGGTCGGCTCCGTTTCTCTCTGCGCCCCGCAAAGCCCTGCGGTGGGTGGGGTGGGGTGGGCGCGGGAGGGTGCTGGCAGCTGGTATTCATTCTCTTTTTAGTTACAGTTATTTTAATGTTTGAGCGCTCTCTGTCCGCAGGTTATGCCCAGGGTGTGAGTTCTGTGTTGTTTCCTTTTCCCCTTTCTTGACGTTCTTCTATACCTTTGTGGAGGAAATATTGGGAGATGGACACCTGGCTGCCACCATTACCTTCAGCTACTCGGAAGCCCCATTTTCATCTTTTAACTTGTAACAGCCGTGCTATAGTTTGGGTAGGGTTTGTCCCCAGGAAAGCTCATGTTGAAATCTGATCCCCCACGGTGGGGCCTTGTGGGAGGTGTTTGGGTCATGGGGTGGATCTCTCATGAATTGCTTGGTGGCCTCCTTCCAGGACTGAATGATTTCTTGCTCTCCTGGGAACAGGTTAGTTCCTGCCAAACCAGACTGTTACAAGGCGAGGTTCCTCCTCCTGTTTGGTCCCTCTCTTCTCCTGGGTCCACTTCCCGGTTGATCTCCTTGGCCATGCGGGGATGCCACACGGAAGCCCTCGCCAGAAGCCAGAAGCCAGAAGCCACGCCCGTGAACTTCTCAGCCTGCAGAACCATGACCTAAATAAACCTCTCTTCTTTATAAATGTCCCAGTCTCAGGTATATCCATGGCAACACAAAATGGACTAGACAAGCTACCGTAAACAGAAATTTTAAAATGAACCAGATACTTTATACAGTACTAGTTTATTGAGGACTTTCTATGCCACA
Source organism: Lepilemur ruficaudatus (assembly GCA_963574885.1). Taxonomy (NCBI): domain Eukaryota; kingdom Metazoa; phylum Chordata; class Mammalia; order Primates; family Lepilemuridae; genus Lepilemur; species Lepilemur ruficaudatus. The sequence goes on from CAUYRT010051398.1 coordinate 5,843, forward strand.
GGTGTATCCTAAATGATTTCTTTGTATTAACTTATTTGATTACAACAACCATTTTACCTCTATCATATACATTTTACGGAGAAGTTAAGTAACTTGCTCAACATGCCCAAAGTATCGTACATAATTGTCGCTGCTTCTCTAGGTGGGCATTATCAGCTCCATTGTAGAGATGGGGACACAGAGGCTCAGACAGGCTAAGTAACTTGCCTAAGGTCACAGAGCTACCAATAGGGATGAGTCAAGGTTTGAACCTGGTTTCACAGGCTTTTTTCTCCCTTGTGAAGGAAGAAGAAAGTAATGTCTATCCTGGCTCCTCAGTGTGTGGTGCTGAAGCTATTCCTAGACGTGGGGGCTGTGCCTCTCTGGGCTGGATGGGACTCAGGCCACCATCCTCTCGCCCTGCAGCAGGGGCCCAGGACATCAGTAGGGATGGCAGTGGCAGGCCAGTCTGGAATCCCTCTTCCCCCTGTGAGACTGTCAGGGCAGAGGCTCCCCTGCCCTCACAGAGCTATGGAGCTCCCTTCTTTTGGGGCAAGGACATTCCTGGCATGGCATGGGTGGGCAGCAGATGCCGGAGGGATGGTTGAAAGGCTGTCTGAAGGGGAGAAGCTGTAGTTTGTAAACTTCTTTACTGAGCTTCATCAACTACAGAGAAGATCAGCATCAGGACTAGTGTCTCACCCAAGGGATTGAACTTGACTCTGAGCAAGCCTCTGATCAAGCTGCTAATTTGCAGAAAATAGTAACAGAGAATAGAGGAACATATTGAATGGCACCACGACTATGAAATGAGAAAAACTCACCATCATGGGAAACATTATAATCAAATATCCTGGATCCTCGAACAGATAAATTATATAGAAAACAAAAAGAGTAGAAGAGAGAACCTGTAGATTAAGAGGGGCTTAAAAGACCTAATTGAAAATGGCAAGGCTAAACTGTAGGGCCCAGGGATGCACACTTGGGTAATAAAATTATAAAGAAATGCAAGGAAGTGATTTCTGTAAAAGTCAGGAGGGGAAGGGAGGGAGCATAGATCGGGACAACAGCCTATGGAGGGGCTTCTGGGGACTGGCAGAATTCTAGTTCTTTCCCTTAGAATAGCTCATTAGGTCATACACTTGTTCTGTTGGAGTTTTGGGAAAGGGGGCTGTGAGGAGACAGAATGGGATATGAATTCAAGGGGCACAGAAGGAAATCTTTAGGAGAAGAGGTACATGCACATGCTAGTTCTTGAATGTACCTCTCCGCCTCCCTGGGCCTGCTGCGCTCAGAGCTATCCACGTGGATGCTGGGGTGTGTTCTGTGTGGCTTGCTGCAGTCCTGGGGGTCTGGTGTGTGGTCTTCAGTGCTATGAATGTGCTACTACAGACTGCTGCAGAGCTGTGCTGCAGGCTTCTTCTGACAAAATTATGCATATTTATGGCAGCACGTCCTGAAAATTTAAGTTCAGTCCCTGCTATCAGTACTTTTTCTTGGGACACAATAATATGGGCGGCAATCATTTGATTTTTTTTGTCTTAATGGTTCTTTTGTTTGGGAGCGGATGTTATCACTCAGTTAAAAACAGAAATAATACTTACATTATTTCTTACAAGTGCATTTCAATCCACAATTATTTCAATAAAAATTTCAGTTAAACTATACAGAGAAATGCAAAATTAAGTTGCTAGGCAACTTGCTGTACAAATTGAAGAAAAAAATGTATAATTCTTGAAAAGCTTAAGCCATGTTAAAAGAAAATATGACCCGAAGTCAGACTTACAAGATGCCAGACCTTTATTAAGAGTCATCATAGATAGCAGATCTTGGAGTCAACTGATGAAAAGCTAGAGAGATCCTAATCTGTATTTTAGGGTATAATAGATTATAAAGAAAAAAAACTAAAAGAGAAGTCTAAACATTCAGAACTAGATGAACTGATCATGGCATTATAAGAAGAATGAACTAGAACATAAATGGAAATCTATTCAATATCTGATGGCTTTTCCAAATAGAGCATTTCTCCTATGGTTTTCACCCAAGGGTACCCACTCAGGTACCCTTCACCTGCAAGGAGAGCTTTACACTCGTCTCCACCCAGAGTCCCATCTTCGTGCTGGCTTTGTTCCTTTCTCCTCCCATTCAGGATCTTGGCAGCCAGTGGATCTACGGAGACAGATCAGGAGACCTGGGCCGCCTTGTCCTCCTGCCCCCCAGAAGCATGTATGGACCACCCCGGGAATGCTTCCTGCTATGGGATTTTTCTGGCCTTCTACATCCTTTGGTAGCAATGAGAAATGTCTAGCCACCGTGGAGTTTTCCTGGTTCTCCTCTCCCATAGGCTGGGTTTCCTCCACCCTTCCCACATCCTGAAATTAATAGTGAGCTAATGTCAGGGTTGATTCAGTCTTCAAATAAAACTACTACTAAACATCCAGAACCACAGCAAGAAATTTGAGACATTTTTGCCTCTTCTAACTTCACTCTCAGTATTAGTTTAGGAATGCTCTTCCTCAAGTGATGATTCTTTGCCCAGTTAGAGGTTTTATGGAATTATAATGGCAGAACAGTGATTTGTAATTAGTTTATTTAACTAGTTAAAAGGTAGTTTTATTTATTTACCTTTGAAAGGTAGTTTTAAACATTAAGTGTCATCTAGGTCAGCATTTTCCAAATTGTCTTCACTGGACTGTGAGAACGGGGTGGGCAGCGGGATTTCTCGCTACTAGGACTCGAGCCGGCAAACCTCATCTGCGGCACCCTCGTGTACCCCGTGCCTCCCCGCTTTCTCCTGCTGCTTCTCTCAAAGTGCCCTCAGAGGTCAGAGCTGCCCTCAGACTCAGGGGTCTCCTGCCCGAGCGCAGAGGAGGGGACGGAGGGTTGAGCAGCCGGAGAGTTCAGCTCCGGTGCTGAGCTGAGTCCACCGTTGCTCCTGACCTCAGCTCCCTGGTAGCTCCTTGCGCTTTGCAGGCCTAAATCTGACAACCTGCTGAACGGAAAAGAACCAAAAACTTTACAGTGGAAGAATGTATGTCCCGCCATAAAATGCAGCTTTTTCTTTAGCTAAGTCACTTGGCATCCAGCAACATAAAAGGGAAAAAAAGTTCTGTAGTGTTTTGAAGGATGGCCAGGAAGCATAATTCCAGCAAGATGACCTCATAATCTCGGTAATTCTCGAAACCCATAGCAGCCATTCAGTTTAGAGTAATGGAAACATGGAAATTAGACTCACGTTCCCTTACATGTGCACAGATGCCCACGGCTCCCTTATCAGTTTGTGCCTGGATACTCTGGAGCACTCATTAGTATGCACTAATGTCCTGGTACTTAGTTACTCTTAAACTAATTATATGGGAAACTGGCCTGATGGAGGCTCCGGTCACTTGGATAGAGAACACACCCGTACGACTACTTGTTATTTTTGGTGAACGTCCCAGTTTGGAATTTTGTTACCCCTTCTGGATAGGTTAAACATTCCAGCCCAACCACATTGCTGTGTTTGGTGACTTGAGGTTTTCACCTGGATGGCTTGATCTTCGGGAACCCTGGTCCGTGTTTCGTCCTGACTCCCCCGTGGCTATGCTATGCCAGCGCTTCACGTGTTCACTGTGTCCAGCGGCCCCAGGTCCATCAGCATCTTCCAGCAGTGGTGTCACTAGGAATCCCCAGAGCAAGCCTGTCTAGTGCTAGACAGGAGAGAGAATGTCAATCTCTCACACCCTAAGAAAAGAAAAGAAAAAGTCTCCCCAGGGAAGGAGAAGAGGCACATCTCGACTCATCATTAGTAAAAGAGGCCACAGGTTGAGAGTTGACTACATGTCAGACACTCTACCAGGAGTATATGATGCGGTTTAATCTTTTCACGATTCCCATGTTACAGAAGAGGATCATAAAGACCAGCGAGTTGAAGCAAGGTAGCAAGGCTGCACGGCCAGGAGGTGATGGCTCTGGCACTCGGTCAGCTCTGCCCGCATCCAGCTGTGCTCCTTCCTGTCCAGACAAGCTGCCCCTTAACAATCAGCTTAGCAGCCATGGTCTCCGGCCACGTGAAGGGCCCACAGTGGGAAGTAGGACAAGTTGATAATGAAGGCAGGCAAGTGTATTTTTTTTCCTAGTGCTGCTGTAACAAATTACTATAAACTTAGTGGCTTAAAGCAACATAAACTTACTATCTTGCAGTTCTGGAGGTCCGAGTCTAAAGTGGGTTTCACTGGGCTAAAATCAAGGTACTGGCAGGGCTGTGGTCCTTTTGGATGGTCTAGGAAAATCCATTTCCTTGCCCTTTCCAGCTTTTAGAGCTGCGTTCCCGTACTCCTGGGCCGGTGATCTCACTTCTCCATCTTCAAAGCCCGCAGTACAGCGTCTTCAAATCACGTTCTGACTCGACTCTTCTGTCCGCCTCTTGTACTTACAACCACCCTTGTGATCATGTTTGCCCATCTGGATAATCCAGGATAATCTCCCATCATAAGGTTTCGTTAGCAACTTTAAATTGTCTGCAACACTAATTCCCCTTTGTCATGTAATCTAACATGTTCATAGTTCCTGGGCATTATAGAAAAAATGGGGGACCATTACTCCATCTACCATAGGGAGACTCTGTTTTCTTTGCAATTTTACTTGAGGCTGGCTGATGGTGGCACTCAGGTCCCCGTTGCCCAGTCAGGCATGTGTACTGACCCTTGGCCCTCACCCTCCTCGGGGACTCTGTGAACGTCTAGAAATATAGACTCTAGTACCATCCTAGGAAGTGGGAAGAGGAGGCTGCAGCTCCACGCCACAGGGACCCCAGCTTCTCAGCAAGGATTCTGAACTTCTGCCCAGTGATCCCGAAGAAGGAGCCAGCAACACTAAAGAGGACAGTTCCACCAAGCAGCCTTAAAATATGTGACTCATAGACACACATGCAGAGTTACCTGTTCATCACAAAACCTCATTACCCTACCAGGGCCAAGGGCAAGTATGACCCTTCTGCAAAGGTCACTGTGGCTGAAATTTTGATTTATTTTTCCATCAAAGATTGATTTTGATGCTTAATTGAACCAGATTCCACTGGGTTTAAAAAAAACAACAACACCTTAATTGGGGAAAGTCTTGGAGCATTTACCAAATTTTATGTATCACCTGTGGAAAGTTTGAAGTGGCAGATTTTGGTTAAATATAAAGGACCTTTGGTTAAATACAAAGAATCAGAGCAATTTGGGGTTTAAGAGTCTGCCTCAAGAGGAAGCTGGTTCTACGCCTCTGTTCATGTCCAAGGGAGGTGAAGAGTGTGGTTCAAACAGAGACCTCTAGAAAGGATTCTGGACTCAGAACCCAAACTGAGGGAAATACACCTGAGGAACCTCCTCCACTGTCCAGGTGAGACACTGGCACTTTTACATGCACCCTCTTCTTTATTCCCATGGTCTCAGTGAGGGTGACGGTATTAGTGCCACCATGTGGATGAAGAACCTGGGGTGAGGCTCAGAGACCTGCCCCAGGTAACTCAGCTGGTCCAGGGCAAAGCTGGGAGGACACCGTGGGTCTTTTTCTATCCCATGCACCCCTCTGGTTGGGAGTGGAGCCTGGAGGGTCCTGGCTGTCGTCTGGCTCACTGACTTTATGGGAGCACCGAGAGTGGAGGCGAGAAGACCAAGTTTGCTGCGCACGTGGAGGCAGCTTTATATGACATTGTCTCCTTGAATCCTTCCCACCCTTCCACTCTGCTCACTTTCTACGTGAGGGAAGGAGAATCGCAGTCACATGACAGTGCTCAGGATCACAGAGCCACTGGGTGGTGGGTACAGACTTCAAAGCCCAGCTTGCGGCTCCAAGCCTGGGGCTCTCCCCACAGCCCCTCACGGATGCTGCTTCTGGAAGCCCAGAGCCACCGAGCACTCTGTGGAACCAGGGGGTGGCTCTACTTTCAGATCAGGAAGGCCACGCCAGGTCCAAAATCCATCCTTGATCTGACTGTACACATCCACTTAGGGACACCAAGGGCATAAAACACATTTGGAGTGCTAAAAACATTTCGTAGAAATTTCCAGTAGGATTATTATTATTTCTTCAGCACATTTTAGACAAACTATCTCTCAGAATCTCATTGGGGAGGAAGTAAAGTGAAGAGCTCTGCAGGTCCTTATGGGCAGGGCTGCAGAGCGTAGGATTCCCTGCTCTTGCCTGACACCCGAAGATGGATAAAAGACTTCCACGTGCTTTATGTCACGGGCCGACATGGAGAGTAGGCAGGAAAATGGCCTTGCTTTCAAGAAGAACCACATGCATGTGGTTCTGGAACATCTGTCACAACTGGAAATGGACATGTCAAAGTAAGTGAATGACTGAAAAATTAAAAAAATAACTGCAGGAGGTGATTATTCCAAGATGTTAACATTTTGCCCTTAAACGTAGATTTTAAAAAATTATGGGAAGCTCTCTCTCTCTCTCTCTCTCACACACACACACACACACAACCAAAAAATAAAAAAATAAAACCCCTCCAAAAAGAACTAAGGTTATTAAACAGGTAACTTAACAGAAAAATGTTGTTTTTAATTATGAAGGTTTTAATTTCCCCTTTTCCCTCCATTATTTCTGCTAATAAGCTTGTCATCTGGGCTGGAGCTAATTATGAAAGATTGGGAAAAGATTTTATTACCTGGAATAACATTTTTACACATTCACATTTTACTTTCCAGTTTTATGAATTAAATGCAATATGGAGTTTCTTCAAAAATTAGGACACAATTCAGAATATTACCTCACGATTAATTCATTTGAGCATGGAAATGCACTCATCTTGAGGGTGAAGTCTAGGTCTTAGTGATGACTAATTCTGTGCGAACTCTTAAAGGCAGAAAGGAAAATATTCTTTGCAGCCTGTGGGAACTACAAGGAAATTAAGAGAAGAATTCTGGATGGAGCTTAAAACAGAAGACTGGATTGTAAAGCTTCCCACCAGTTAGTAAATCAAAATCATGTGCTAAGTGTTTTATTGCATGCAGAGGACCCAACTGGGAACTGTGGAGAATCGTGAATAAAGAGGAAAATACAGATTTGTGCTCTAGGAGCTTTTTCAGTAAAAGAGAAGGTAGAAGCAATTATTATATAGAACATATATGTACACATCTGAGCAAAACAAACATTTACAGTGGACTGTTGCTGAAGCCATAACTGCAGCCTAACAGACTTGGCTTATCACAGATTCTCAATAAATGTCTGTTGAATGAATGAATTCATGAATAAATGAAAGGATGAATAAATAGCTATCATTTGCATATGACTATAATTCACATTTGTAATTTGCAGATATTTGCACACAAAAATTTTTGACTGATTAGTGGTTGATACAGATGAATTTCTGAGATGCTATTTTTTAAGTTTTGCTCATGAGCTCAGTCCTTTAAGTGGTGGTTCGTTTTCTTTTACGTCTGTTTCCTAAAAACAGAAAGTGCCATCAGGAGGGAGCAGTGATGCCCTGGTTATGGCTTCCTGATCCAAACAGCAAAGATCTCTCAGCTTCTTAAAATTAAAGCACATCATCATAATTTTTCATACAAAATAAAATTCTTACTTAAAACAGCAGAAGATAACAACAGTAAGAGGTGGACACAAGAGTCCTAAAGAACAAGTCGTTGAAGAATGTAACCATCTAGTGAGAAGTCTGTAGTGTAATTTTTATTCTCCAGTGGTTAACAGCCACCATCTGCTTTATGCTCAGAGCTGACTGCTGGAATGAGGAGTGACAGCAGCTTTCGTACCTGCTAGCGGGCAGGTATGGGACTGGCCATTGCCTTGATTACTGTTGGTCTGTGTGCTGGTAGAATTCTCCTTTAAGATGGTCAGCTGGTGAAGAGTAACCAGTTTTCAGATCTGCCAGGCATTCATTTAGTGCAGGGGTTGGCAAACTATAGCCTGTGGGCCAAATATGGCCTGCTGTCTGCTTTTGCAGCTAAAGTTTGATTGGAAACCAGCCACTGCTTTTGCATTACAACAGGAGAGCTGAGTAGTTGTGACAGGGACCACATGGACTGCAAAGCCTAAAATATCTCCGATCTGGCCCTTTACAGAAAAAGTCTAGTGCAGCACGGCTGGAAATCTTCACCTCATCCTACTGCTGCTCTTCCCCCAGAGACTGAAGCCAAGAATGCACCACCGTCACCATCACCTTCACCGCCACCACCAACTTCACTTTCCCCAAGCACGGATCCAGGGATTCTCTCTTCTTTCTTCACTCTTATCACCCAAGCTTAACAATGTGGTGTTTGTGGGTAAAACATATTATCACTCTCCCCGTCCCAATGTGTTCTGATTTCATGGTTTACACCAAAAGACAGGGACTGATAAAATGATGAAGGAACAGTGCTCTGGCCACCTGAACACAAAGGCACTCCCATGCGCAGGAACAGCTGTCATCTTTTTTGTGTGGTATAAACCCTACGGCTCTGATCCGGTCCCAGGACGGAGAGAGAAAATTCTTCCTACTTTTCTTGCTCACCTCAGCCCTTGGAATCATAAGACCACATTCTCCCAGGCAATAAAATCGGATATTAACAGTACAAATATAACTACTGAAACGTACATATCAATAAATGCCTTAAATATTACCTAAAGTGATCTACAGAATAAATGCAATCCCCATCAAAGTACCACCTTCATTCTTTACAGAACCAGAAAAAATAATTCTTCACTTTGTATGGAACCAGAAAAGACCTCGTATAGCCAAAGCAATCTTAAGCAAAAAGAACAAACTGGGAGGCATCAGTCTTCCTGACTTCAAGTTGTACTATAAAGCAATAATAATCAAATCAGT
>CAUYRT010051399.1:0-51618 GCA_963574885.1 Lepilemur ruficaudatus
TTGTATTTTCCTGGATGGAGCTGAAACCCATTCTACTAAGTGAAGTATCCCAAGAATGGATAGACAGGCACCACATGTACTCACCAGCAAATTGGTATTAACTGATCAACACCTAAGTGGACACATAGGAACAACATTTATCAGGTGTCGGGCAGATGGGGTGGTGGAGGAGGGGATGGGTATATGCATACATGAGTGCAATGTGCACCATCTGGGGAATGGTCAGGCTTGTGGCTCTGACTGGAGGGGGTAGGGCGCAAGGGCAATGTATGTAACCTTAACATTTGTACCTCCATAAGATGTTGAAATAAAAAAAAATAATAAAACAAAACCAAAAAAATGTAAATGATCTTAACATTGTATTTAAAATATATAGATTGGCTGAAATGTATTAAAAAAACAACCAAATATATGCTGTATCCAAGAAACTTATCTAACTTGCAAGTATTCTCATAGATTCAAGGGAAAGGGATAGAAAAATATAATCTATGCAAATGGAAACCAAAAGCAAGCAGGAGTAGCTAATCTCCTATCAGATAAAATAGACTTTAAATCAACAAGTTAAAAAAGAAGACAAGGATGGTCACTGTATAATGATAAAGGGAGTAATTCAGCAAGAAGATATAATAATCCTAAATACATATGCACCTAACACAGGATTTCCCTGATTCATAAAATGAATTCTGCTAGATCTAAGCAAAAACATATACAGCATCATTATAATTGCTAGGAACTTCAACACTCCACTGACAGATCTGGACAGATAATTGAGGCAGAAGATCAACATAGAAACACTAGACTTAAACAGGACTTCAGAACAGATGACCCTAAACAAATATCTACAGAATATTCCACCCCCAAACTGCAGAATACACATTCTTCTCATTAGCACATGGGACATTCTCCAAGATAGAACATATGTTAGTCCACAAAACAAGCCTCAGAAAATTCAGAAAAATTGAATTCATTCCATGTATCTTCTCAGATTACAGAGGAATAAAACTAGAAATCAATTTCAAGAGGAACTCTCAGATCTACACAAAGTCATGGAAATTAAACAACCTAGTGCAGAATGACTCTTGGGTCAATGATGAAGATGGAAATCAAAAGATTTCTTGAACTGAACAAAAAATATGACACAAGCATCCCATGTCTATGGAATACAGCAAAAGCAATGTAAAGAAAGAAGTTCATAGTCTTAAATGCTTACATAAAAAAAATGGAAAGATCACAAAGCAACAACCTAATGTCACACCTCCAGGAATTTAAAAAAGAACAAGCCAAACCCAAAGCTAGCAGAAGAAAAGAAATAATAAAGCTCAGAACAGAACTAAATGAAATGGTAACAAAACAAAAACAAACAAACACAAAAAACAGCCCCACAAAGGATCACTGAAACAAAATGTTGGTTCTTGGAAAAAATAAACAAAAATGATAAACCTCTAGCTGTAGCTACATTAACCAGAAATAGAAGAGAAAGGAGTCAAATAAGCTCAATCAGAAATGGAAATGTAGACATTACAACTGATACCACGGGAATACAAAATATCATTTACACTGTCACTACCCAAAGTTATTTACAGATTCAACATAATTCTTATAAAAATTCCAATGTCATTTCTCAGGGATCTATAAAAATAATCCTAAACTTCATAACGAACCAAAAAATACCCCAAATAGCCAAAGCAATCCTAAGCAAAAAGAATGAATCTGGAACTATCACATTGCTTGACTTCAAATTATACTATAAGCCTATGGTAACCAAAACTGCATGGTACTGGTATAAAGGGAGATACACAGACCAATCGAATAGAATAGAGAATCCAGAAATAAAAACTTATAGCTACCCATAGTGCCCTTATAGCTACACACACACCATGGAGTACTAGTCAGTCATAAAAAGGAATGAAATAATGTCTTTTGCAGCAACTTGGATGCAACTAGAGACCATTATCCTAAGTGAAGTATCTCAGGAATGGGAAAACAGATACCACATGTTCTCACTTATAAGTGGGAGCTAGTTGATGAAGGATACATATGGTCATAAAGAGCTGTAATGGACGTTGGAAACTAAGAAGGGGGGAAGGGAGGTGATGGATAAAAATCTACCTTTTCAGTATAATGTACCCTATTTTGGGGATGGACACACTGAAAGTCCTGACTTAAGGCTGATACAATTCATCCACGTAACAAAAAACACCGTACTCTCTAAATTTCTTGAAAAAAAAATCCTAGATTATTCCCAATCAGCCACATGCTTTGGGAGACTCTGACCCTTGAGGGAATCTTGTGAAAATTAAGAGAGAACAAGTTAAATAGCTACCAAGGTGCCTGGTCACAAATGCAGAAGTCCACTGGCTACCAACACAATGCCTAGAGGAGCCAGAGAAATGGCACAAACGAGAGCTTCCTCCAGTTGTTAAGTGTGCACAACTTGGACACATGAGCAAGTCAGAAAAAAGCTTATCTGCAGTCTGGAATTTGAGGGTCTCCAGCTTTTTACCTCTGGATACATTATCTCCCCTTATTTACTTATATTTTCATTGAAATATCATTCCCTCATATGATTGCAATTTTAATGATAATTTGCAATTGTACAGATTACTTGATAAAATTAAATAAACAGTAAGCCATTGTTCTAATTTTGCAGTTCTTGATCTTTTCTGGGTCCCTAGACTTATTTGGGAAACTGGAGTAAGCTACAGACAGTTTTCCCAGGTAATTGCATACAATTTATTGGAAAACAGAGATCTCCTGAGGAATCTGTTTTCCAAAGTAAGAACTTCTTGCTCTAGGTGTTTCATATTGATTGCTTCCTGAGGAGTTAGCTGTCTCGCAATCCTGATACGAAAGGTTACTTCCAAGAGGATTTAAGAGACAAGATGTGGAAAGCCCCTGCTGACCTGACACAGAACTTGGCACTTATATTAATTTTAGCTGTTGTGACAAATTGCCACAAACTCCATGCCTTAAAACAACACAAATTTATTAGCTTACAGTTCTGGATGTCAGAAATCCTAAAATCAGGATATCAGCAGAACCACATTCCTTCTGGAGACTTCAGGAGGATAATCTGTTTCCTTGCCTTTTCCAGCTTCCAGATGCCATTTGCATTCCTTGGCACATGGCACCTGCCTCCATCCTCATGGCCAACAGCCTAGAATCTTCCAGTCTCTCTGCTTTCATCTTCATATCTCCAACTTTGACTCTACCGTCCTGCCTCCTACTTTCTCTTACAGGGGCCCTTGTGATTATATTGGGCCCACCTGCATAATCCAGGATCATCTTCCCATCTCAGTATCTTTAACATAATCATACCTGCAAAGTCTCTTTTGCATTTAAGTTAATGTATTAAAAGCTTCTGGAAATGAGAACATAGACTTCTTTGTGGTGTAGGGAACACATCATTCTGCCTACCACAGTATCCATTTTATTTTCATCTCTAACATAAGCTCTCAATTGATTATCATAACTTTCAACAACAGTTGAATAAAATTAATAACTGTGAATGTCAGTTAAGTGCTTTTAATTTACTTCCAGTATTTGGTAGGACATAGTGACCTCAATAGCCACTCCATTAAATGTGAAAAACTTCTAAAATTAGAGACTTAAACCCACAGGATGATAATGTTCTTTATTTTTGCTTCCAATACTATAACATAAAACGTGTACACAATGACAACCTGGTCAAATTATCTTATATTTTGAGATAAACTAAAAAAAAAAAAAATGAAAAGAAAAAAGAAAAATAAACAGTGGACGGAATACTTAAAAAGTATAGGATGTAAGATGTAGCTGGGCATGGTGTTGCCTGTAGTCCCAGATACTTGAGAGGCTGAGGTGGGAGGATCCCTTGAACCCAGGAGTTGAAGGCCAGCCTGGGCAACAGAGTGAGACTCCATCTCTACAAAAAAAAAAAAACAAAAAAACCCAAAGGACCTGATGTAATCAATCAAAGGTCTTGTACTTAAGTGTATGTGTAAAAGAAACACAATGAGCATGCAATGAGAAAGACATGATTGCACAAAAGTATTGCCAAAAGTAAAGTGCTGTGGTTTTGATCCCATGCTCAATATGAGTTTTAAAAATAATGCAGTTTTGCTTGGCATGGTGGTTCACACCTGTAATCCTAGCACTTTCAGAGGCTGAGGCAAGAGGATCGCTTGAGCTCAGGAGTTTAAGACCACCGTTGGCAACGTAGCAAGACCTCATCTCTATAAAAAATATAAATAAATTAAGTGGGTGTAGTGGTGCACGCCTGTAGTCTGAGCCACTTGGGAGGCTGAGACAGAAGGATCGCTTGAGCCCAGGAGTTTGGAGTTGCAGTGAGCTATGATGATGCCACTGCACTCTAGCCCGGGCAACAGAGTGAGACCCTGTGTCAAAAATAAATACACATACAGATAAAAATAAAATAAAATAATCCAGTTTTAAGTTGCGTCAATAGTAGTAAAATATTTAGAAAAGAAGATAACATTAATTCATTGAAAAAACATTGTTTGTAAAGCCAGGAACTATCCTAGAAGATTGCGATATGCTTTGTTTTTTACTATGTCCTTAATTTTTTAAAATTTAGGTTTATATAACCTAAAAAAAAATCACATTGCAATTATAGGAAAAGGACGAAATTTTAAAGTCAACAAATCATTGTACAAAATTCTTCTGATTATATTTGATTATATAGATTTATTAGCAAAGATGAATTTATGTTAGTTTATTATCATGTAGGTCATGCATATTAAGGTTCTGAACCATCTGCATTTCAAATGTTCAAACACCATCAGCAATATTTGAAATTAGTTTATTTTTTTCTTTTAACTTTGCTTATATTTCTCCTGAATATCTCTCATTATGAACTATAATAATGTATAAAATTTATATTCTATTATTTTTAAATAAACTTTTAATATATTGCAATTTAAAACTGCAGTTAAGAATAGTATATTATTTAGTGTACAAAGTATTTTAAAAATTAATTTTTAAACAAATAAATACATAGCTGGATGATACCCTAAATTGCCCACCTTTGCCACAAATCAGATTCAAATTCCTATTTCATTATTTCAGATATATGCATATTTAACAATTCTGAATTGATAAGTAGGCAGATGCTATTTTCATCAAAAATTTTATGACAAGCAAGCAGTTAGTTCCTCTCCTTCAGCAAAGTAAACATGGGGAAGACAGGAAAACATAAGCAGTGACTGGGGAATGAATCACGGCACAAACTCAGGCAGAGGAGATGAAATCAGTCCCTGGTCAGTCTGATCACTTCATGCTGGCATCTGCACATCATCACGCGATCCCATCTCATCTGCAGGTATCAGTTGCAGCTGAGTTTTCCTCCTCCCTAACCTTAAAGCTTTTTGTTCCGATTCTTTCATTATTGCAGTACCCCTCTAGCAGGCTTGGAAAAATACTTGGCTGTGTTCCCAACCCATGCTGGCACAAGAAGGATTCTGCCAGGCTATCTCAGACCATTTTTGCCTGGACCTGCAACAGGCAACTCCTACCCATACTATACCATGTTGGGAGCAGCTGCCCTTGGGATCAGGCTGCCACCCAGGGATTCACTTGAACTTCATTTGGTTCACATACTACCACCACTACCTCTAGTTAGGGTTTCTATTGTTCTTTTCTTCCATGATATTTGACCTGAGACATCATCCAGGGCAGAGAGCCCCGCCTCTGGGAATCACACCAACATCTAACCCGATTATATCTACCCCATTACAGTCTGGCAGACTTGAATATTACCTCCAGAGACAGAAAACACTGGCTCTCACTTTGCAGCGTAAGCTTCTGATGCCCAGAAGCTGAGTACTGACGTTTTGTTCTGTGTTCTGCTGTAATGAACACCACTCCCTTGAGCTGAAGGATGCCTGTTGCCATGGCTGGCTGGGGGGCGGGGCCGAGGAGGGAGGGAAGGGGTGAAGGGCTCACTCCCGGGGTAACTGTGGGAGAGATCCAAGGATGCAATCTTAGTCTCAGACTCACATAACAAAAAAAGGACGAGTGTTAAGAGTGAATACCTGAGGGAGAGCTCTTTAAACTATGTGGAATTCTTGAAATTAGGTGAGCTGTGAAGCAAAAACGGCTCTACTTAAGAAGGTATTAGAGAGTAAAATTCCAGTTAGAATAGAAACTTAGCTACATAGGTGAGTGAGAAAAGTACTAATTAACCAGTTCTTTTATGTGTATGGAATTTTATTTATTGAAATTTTTCTTGACATAAGTTAAAATTTATATTTTTTAGATGTTATGAGAAATGAAATGTACTGGGGCAGAAAAATAATTCACTCACACTTTTAAAGCTTGTTCTCCTCAAGTCACAGGATAGTTGAAAAATTTTACCTCGGGAAAAAGTACACACAAAGGGAGAACTCCTCATCATCCTCTCTCCTTACTGAAGACTTTCAACCCTAAACCTCATATGCTACCAAACATTATGAGAGGGGGTTCTCTCTCTCACTCTCTCTCTTTATTAAATTTATATTTTTGGATTGTTGTTAAAGTAATACCAGAGTTTTTGCTAGATAATTGTATCTTTCAAAGCACACCGTAAATACTATCCTATATAGTAACAGGAAAAGAATCTGGGCACCAGCCCATGAAGGTGTAAATTCTCCCGGTGTAAGTAATTAATCTGCTTAATTCTAAGGAGAATGAAGTCTACGAAGGTACTTACAGGGCAGAAATCACAGATTAGTCCCCCATCCCCATTCCCAGTTTTGCTTTCCTGGGTTTCAGTTACTCAAGGTCAACTGTAGTTTGAAAATAAGAAATGGAAACTTCCAGAAATAAACAGTTCATAAGATTTCAATTGCATGCTGTTCTGAGTAGTGTCATGAAATCTTGTGCAGTCCCACCAGGGTTGTGATTTATCCCTTTGTCCAGCATATCCAGTGTAGAAGCTCCCAGCCCCTTAGTCATGTAGTAGCCATCACGAGTATCAGATCCACTACTGCGGTATCGTAGCTCTTGTGTTCAAGTAACGTTTATTTTACTTAATAATGGCCCCAAAGCACAAGGGTAGTGATGCAGGCAACTCAGATATGCCACAGAGAAGCCATAAAGTGCTTCCTTTAGATGAAAAGGTGAGAGTTCTCAACTTAATAAGGAAAAAAAAAATCATATGCTGATGTTGCTAAAATCTATGGTAAGAACAAATCTTCTATCCATGAAATTGTGAAGGAGGGAAAAGAAATTCATGCTGGTTTTGCTGTCTCACCTCAGACGGCAAAAGTGCAGCTGTGGCGTGTGATAAGTGCTTAGTTAAGATGAAAAAGGCATTGAATTTGTGGGTGGAAACCATGAACAAAACAGGAAATGTGTTCTGATTGACAGTGACCTGTTGTGCCAGAAAGCATTGAGCCTATACAAAGACTTCAGCAAGGGAGCCCCTGAAATGATGACACCAAGTCACTTAGTGCAAGGACGAGATGGTTACACAGATTCAGGAATAGGTTTGAACTGCAAAATATAAAAATTACTGGAGGGCTGCTGATGAAGAAGCTGCTGCCGGATTTCTGGCAGGATTGAGGAAGTTTATTAAGGAGAAAGGGAAATATCCATAGCAAGTTTTCAATTGTGATGACATGGGGCTCTTTTGGAAGAACATGGCTAATAGAACCTATGGTGACAAAGTGCAAAGGAGCAGACACCAGGCACCAAGCATGGAAGGACAGATGAATTCTGGCACCATGTGGCAATGCCGCAGGGCATGCAATCAAATCAGATGTGGGATTCAGAATGAAGAACCCACTTGCTCTCAAAAATGAAACCAAAAGTTATCTGTGTTCAGCAACATAATCAGAAAGGGCGGGTGACAGCCATTTTGTTTATGGAATGACTCCAACCGTGCTTTATCTCAGAAGTGAAAAAACATCTGGAAGAGGAATGATTGGAATTTAAAGTGCTATTAATAACAGACAATGCATCTGGCCATCCTAAATCTCTTTGCCATGAAAATGAAAACATTTAGGTTGTATTTTAACCTCCAAATACAACCTTTATTTCAGTCCAGTGACTAAGGCATCATTTGGTTTGTCAAGATTATACTTACCCACCTGGAATTTGATTGCTTTCAATCAGCCATGGAGGCAGACCCCAATCTGGGCATAAAGTAGGGCTGGAAATCATTTACTATTGCTGTTGCAAAACCATTCATCAAAACTGCAATGGCCGAATTACAACCAGGAACTGTAAATGCCTACTTGAAGAACCTATGAAGTCACAAATGATTTTAAAGGCTTCCTGCAGATTGATAGAGAAATTAGGAAAATCATTTACACAACAAGACAAGTGGAGAAGGATTTGAGTCATCTTCAGAGGAAGAGAACTATGAAGAAAAAGGAGGGACTGAAGCAGAACCAGCAACATAGACGTTACCAAAATTTGTCAAAGTGTTTAGAGTTGCACAGACATTGAAGGACAATATTATGGAATATGATACTTTGATGGAATACAATATTAAAATGACCATATTATCACCAAAGGATTACAACTTCTGCAGCAACACTTTGGTGAGTTAAAAAGAAAGAGACCAACAACTTTCAATTACAATGTTCTTCCAAATTTTTCAGCAAAAAAACTTCAAGTATCAAGGATCCCCAACCGTCGACATCGTCATGGCTAGATGATCTAGGATCACCCAAATCAGCTGATCATCCTTCTGATGTCTCATTGCAGGGTCAATAGTAGCCTAACACGGTGTCACAGTGGCTACACCATTCATCTCACTTCATCTCATCATGTAGGCATTATATTGTCTCACACCATTGCAAGAAGGGTGAATACAGTACAATAAGATACTTTGAGAGAGAGATCACATTCACATAACTTTTATTACAGTATGGTATAATTATTATATTTCATTATTAGTTATTGTTAATCTCTTACTGTGCTTAACTTATAAATTAAATTTTGTCATAGGTATATATGTATAGAGAAAGCACAGTATATAGTATAGGGTTTGGTACTATCTGAGGTTTCAGGCATTCACTGGGGGTCTTGAAACATATCCCCTGCAGATAAGAGGGCACTCCTCTGTTGGTCTCGGTTGGCCATCACTACCAACAGAGAAAGGGAACTGTCTGAAAATGACCACCTGGGCATGCTTGCTTGGGCCACACAGGCTGACATCAGCAGATAGTGGGTACTCGAGACATAGGTAACCAACCACTGATACCCAGAGAGCAACAAAGCAATATAAAGATACTCTTACCTACGCAATCTGTTCTGGTGTTTGAAACCTATTTAATTCATCTTTTAAAGTCCCATTTACATAGGTTAATGTTTGGCAAAATTTGTTCATATAAATGATTTCTTTACAGTAATGATCACTTCTAATTTTATTCTCTTTCTTCCTCATTATGTCTTAATACTGCTGTTAATTCTGTCAGGCACTGTGTTTGACTCACATATGAACCAACTTAGCTGCTCTCCTAAAAGTCTCTGATGTGTTTTGGTAGATGGTAAGCACATAAGGACACTCGCAGTAACTGGTGACAGGAACCCTACTCAAATGAAAGGGACTTTATCGCCTCCCATAACTAGAAGTCCAAATGAGGAACAAATTGCAGGAGTGGCCCAATCAGAGATTTTGCTTCATTTCTTTGCCATGCTCTCAACTCCAACTCGCACTTCTCTAGTTTTTCCTTAGCCAGATCCCCCACTCCCACCTCATAACCATAACATGCCTGCCATCAACAATTAGGGCAACATGTCTCTTCCTTCACATCTTGCTGGAGGGGCTGATTTCCACTGTGCTCCTATAAATGTAAGGAAAGACTTTTCCAGAACTCCCCAGAAAACCTGCCCTTGTGCCTCATTAACTGGAATATGAGGCTCATGTCGGTTATTCACAAGTCATTGGTGACGGGAATACCAAGACCAACCAGTTGTACCCTTTGAGCCAAAGTCAATTACACAAACCTTACTGTTCCTTATGAATGGAAGAGGGTAAAATCATCATCACCACCACCACCGTTTAAGATAGGCATAGGAGATTAAACATATTGGCTTTCATTATGCACGTTTTTTTTCTCTGAGAGATTACCGCCCCTGCATCATGCCAGTCACGCTCCAGTGGACTATTGCCTCAGCATGGAGCTTTGAGTAGTTTTTTCCAGACATATGTCCAACTCATTCCTTCTCAGGCCCCTCCTCTAAGCCTTTCCCAGCTCCATGGAGTCCACTAAATAAATAATGTATGCTATCCATTCCTGCATGAACTTGCTGATTGATTGACATACACTTTAGTTGGCTTTGTGATGAATAATACGTAGGAATGTAATTTGTTTGTTAATTATGAGAGTTGTTATCATGTCTTGATTAATAAAGTTTGGCAATCTATCTCTTCAGGAATGTTACCTTCCTCTAAAACACATTTCTATGGGAAAGTAAATCTATCTTTTGTCATTTCCACTGTCATAAATTCAATTATTATCTGAATTAATAAATGGCTATGAATTTAAATACCATTTTTATAAATTAATATGCCCATTTTTTATTCAATAGAAATGATGCTGCACAATATAATGCTAAGGTTAGAAAAATGGGCATCTCTGTGTTTGCAAAATGAAGGCCACACACAATTTTTATTTTCTGTAGATAGATGCGACAAACATTTTTCAAATTGAGTGTACTCAGGGCCTTCATATTTCTTGCTCATTTCATCCTTATAATATTTCTGTAAGGTAGATTTATAATCTTTGTTTTACACATGAAGAAAATAAGGCTTAGAGAGGTGATTTGCCAAGGTCACCCAGCTAGTAAAAAGGCAAAGCTGTGATAAAGCAGAACACAGTAATCCTGACTCCAGTTTCATTTCACTTATGAAGTTTATGAGTTAAAAGAACTTATGAGAGTTTTAAATAGGAAGTCATAATGACTAGACATTGGATGCAGC
The DNA here is from genome assembly GCA_963574885.1 of Lepilemur ruficaudatus. Taxonomy (NCBI): domain Eukaryota; kingdom Metazoa; phylum Chordata; class Mammalia; order Primates; family Lepilemuridae; genus Lepilemur; species Lepilemur ruficaudatus. The sequence continues at coordinate 10,913 of CAUYRT010051399.1, forward strand.
CAAGTCAAGGTGGCGATGAATTTAATTTTCAAAATTCATTTATTATAATAAAAGAAAATATGTCACCACATGTTAAGCTTACTTATCTGCAGTGTGAGCCAGTAGACAGATGCCATCATTCGGCCAGAAAAATTTTAAAGACATAAAAAATCACTATAGATTAATAATCAAAAGCAATATTGCTATTCTCTATTCCATATCATTTACAGAATGTTAAAATGATCTCTCTCATACACAAAGACAATATTTCCAAAATTACCCAATATATAAGCAATATGAAATTAAAATTCCATTTATAGGTATAAGCTTATTCAATAATGTGCTTTGTACAAAAAAATCTATGTAACTTTAGCAATTTTAATTAGTGTTTGTCTTCTAACCTTCACTTGATGCAGATAACTTTAACTCAAAATCACACACTTTGAATAAATACTTGAATATTACTATGCTATAAGCATTTCTACAGAGTCACTAAATGCTTACTCTGCCCTTGAAACCACCAGTTGTGAGGGAGGGTGGCCAAGCACAAGGCTGTCCTGTGGAGGGGGAGGCTGAGCTGAGCAAGTGGAAAGGCTGGAATGAGCTGTGAGGTCATGATTTAGAGTTGGGACCGAGTGAAGTATGAATTCAAAGTTAGCTTAATGTGGATATAGATGGCTACATACAGAAATATTCGTAGATGTGTGTATGTGCACAAGTTCATATAAGCAGGCGTATTTCCTCGCTCTGCCAGGAAGGGCGAAGCAGCAGCAGGCCAGCAGCAGCCTGGGATGGATTCTTCCTTTCCTTGCCAAATGGCCGAAGCTAGGACTGAGGCAAGTAATAGAAAAGGTGACCCTAGAGCATCTTGTAGTGCCAGAAAGGAAAACCTAAAACCTCAAAGAAGGGGTTTGATTTGTTGAATTGTCATATGGACAAGATTCATTAAGTGCTTACCCTCTGAAACTGTGTACCGCAGTAGGCTAAACAGATTCGTGGGTTTGTTTGTTTCTTTTTTAAATATACTTCGTACTTTAGAATAGACTTCCTTTTTAAGCTTAACAGTTTTGCTTGCTTATTAATCACCTAAATATTTGACTAATGCAGGATTTATAGACATAGGTTTTGTCTTTATCTTCGATTAAACCAATGAGTTCATATTTCTCCCTTACTGAGTTTCTATGGTAACATCAAAAAAGAATTGCCTTTTTGTTTGTTAAACTCAGTCTGACAGGGATTTGCTCATTACATTATTGCCTTTTTGGCATAACCTGTCATGTATCATCTCAATGTTTTTAGCTTGTTTGTATGAGAATATAATATCTGGTCTGAATACTGAACCTCTTAATGTATTGAGACTTTGTTTCAATTTTCCATTATGTTATTGACAATTTATAAAACCTAGGTTGGTAGAAAAAATGGCATTTGGGGCTCAGACATCCAGTTATAGGTAATAGTACCTTCAAGAAACGCACAAAGAAGAGCCACATCGAAAAACAGCAAATGAGCTAGCTGTTTGACTGCATTGCCCGTCTGGGTCAGTGTGACCCTCTCTTCCCTGTCCTGTGTCCTCATCCGTCATGCAGACTGAGGCTGATGAGATCTCTTGGCTATTCCTCCTATTCCAGCCCTAATTTACAAACAGAAAGAGGCAAAATATCTGTCAATACTAAAAGGTCTGAGTTGTACATCATACTAGAAGTCCCCAAGAAGCATAATATTTAATAGATTGATGATCCTCTGAGTATCTACCTGCAGAGATTTGTTTTTGCCATTTTTCTTATGTGTTAAGAATTTAAAGTTACCCTGGAAGCAATTTAAATTTTAGTTCTAACCACAATTAATCTAATTGCCATTTTAAAAGGCAAAACGGCAGCACTTACTTTCAGGCAATTTTGGCCTCTTTCGCCTACCATTTCCCTGAATATTAGGTCTAAGTTCTTGAGAGTGTGCTAAAAACACTTGGAGAGAGGCAGGTGTTGGGTTACCTGACATGCAACGGTCTCTGAAACAGCCATTGTTCATTTGGTTTCCCAGCAGAGAGCCATGCAATTATCCACTGAAATGTCCATCCTTCCCAGCCACCAGGCCTCTTAAAGCCCAATGGCTTTCTCATTAATTTCCTGACAAAACTGAGGTTGCAGAAATCACTCTGTTTCAGAAATAATCTCCTCAGTTCTCATACATCCCTCCTTCCCTAAGGCCAGAGAAATTCTTCTCTAGGTGGAAGTTGCACTTTTCTTTATCCCCTCTTTTTTATATTCTCTTAAGGACTTTAGTTCTTTTAAATATTAAAATCGGGAAGTCGCCCTTCCCCTCCACTTCTCATCCTGGTGCACTGGATCTTTGGTAGGAACTCCATTTCTTCTGTTCGCTCTCTCATAACTTCTCTCCCTGACCTTCGCATTACTCAGAGGAGCACTGGGGGAGGCCAGTCAACATCTCTTCCTCTTTCTGCCCCTTCCTCTGTAGAACTGCACGATAACCCCTTTTGACCGAGAAGCATCTGGGGCCCTATGAAGAAAGACCCTGTAACACTTGGGCAATTATATACAGTAGTAATTTCCCATTCACCTAAGGAAACTATGTGGCTTTTTACTCAAGGAAAGAGAGTACTCAAAGCTTTTTAGGACTGTTTAATCAAAGGCTTATTTTAATGTACTGGGACCTACAGTAAATTATGTCCCTCCCTTTAGAAGAGGAGTGAATAAGAATCAGGAATTAAAGCAAGTATTGGCCTAGGTGCATCTCACAGTGGCTCAAATGGGTTCATAGACACAGCTTGTGGTCATTTCTCCAGTTCTAGAATGTAAGGTAAAAATGAATATACCACACAAGTAGCACAACCCATATATTGGTTCTTCACCTATAGAGTAAGATCAACAGCAAAAGAAAAATACAAATAGAAGTCCTTGAATTCTGCTTCCTCAGGCTAAGTTAGATATCAAAATTAAAGATAGCATTACATCCCAGGAGGAAGGGCAGAGATTTGAACCACTCTCAAAGACTTAAATGTTGTAGGGGTGGTAGTCTCTGTCTTATTCCCAATCAATGCACCAGTTCGGTCCCTGCATAAACCAGAGGGATCATGCTGGATGACAGTGGCTCACTGGGAACTTGGCTTAAAACAACAGGTGGATCAAAAAATGGCAAATGTGTTAGCAGCCTTGCTTCCCTATGTTACTTGCACTTTAGAAGGTAGCAGATAAATGCTACAAAGATTCAAGAACCTGGTATATCAGCAAAGATTTTAGAGGTACAGTAGTCTAGTTCTAAGGAATGTCCAGTTGGGATATCCTCACCAAAGTAGGGGACAAGTTTTTGCTTCTTAGGCCTCTTACTATTAATAGTACAATACATGGTAGGTCTCCTAGGGTTTTGGAAGCAATACATTTCATATTTGTGAATATTGCTTTGACCCGTTTGTCAGGTGGTACAAAAGGCTTCTGGGTTTGTGTGGGACCTAGAGGAAAAAGGTCTCGGCGAGGTACAGCAGCCATGACACTTGCATCACATCCAGCATGTTTTATGGTCCAAGCCGTATCTTTACAGATTTTTAATGTCTTTAAGTTTTCCACTTAACAATTTATGGGAGTTCTTTCCAAATTAATATACAGAGAGCTGCTTAAATTTTATAGTTTTTGATGCACATGTCACAATTTATTTAAGCAGTCACTATTAATGGACTCTTGGGCTGTCTCCAATGTTGTGCTATTACAGACAATGCTCAAATTAATGGCCTCGTAAATAGTTCTTTCTTTATAAGTCCAGGTACATCTGTTGAATAAATTCCCAGAAGTGGGATTGCTGGGTCAAAGACACATGATTTTGTAATGTGGATGGAAATTCATAAATCGACTTCCATAGGGTTATATAGTTTTATGTTCCCAAGAGCAGTATATGAGGGGCCCGATTCCCTGTTTCCTTGCCATCTGTTGCAAAACTTGGGAATTTTTGCCAATCTGATAAGTGTACTTTTAGTAAGTATTTCTCTTATAATGAATAGGTTGGACTTTTTTTTTACACAATTAAGGGATTCTTTTCTTTTAATTGCCTATGTTCAGGCCTTTTGCCTGTTTATCCAGTGTTGCTTATCTTTTTCTTGACAATATCTACGAGATCTTTAAGAAATTATCCCTTATTTGTGATGTGAGTTACAGATATTTCCCCAGTTTTTCATTTGTCATTTGACTTTGTGTCTAACTAGTTCGCATTTGGGGGTGTTATTCCAGCCAGGTTACCAAGTGACTCAAAAAGCTACTAGTTTTAAGTGGACCCTCGCGAAAGAGAAATCTCTGCAACAGGCCCAGGCGGCTGTGCAGGCTGCTATTCCACTTGTGCCATATGGTCCAGTAGATCTAATGGGGCTTGAAGTGACAGTGGCATGTAGGAATGCTATTTAGAGCCCCCATAGGTGATTCGCAGTGTGAGCCTTCGAGATCTGGGAGTAAGACCCTGACATTATTTAAAGATAACTATTCTTCTTTGAGAGACAGCTCTTGGCCTCCTACTGTGCCTTAGTGGAGACTGAACACTTGATCATGCACCACCGAGTGATTATACCATATGACCTGAGCTGCCTGTCATGAACTGGGTGTTATCTGACCCACCAAGCCATATGGGCATGCACAGCAACACCCCATCATTAAATGGAGATCACAGTGTCCTATAAGTCCCTTACATGCACTTTTTTTTAAGAGTATTTTTCTTTTTACACCTATGACTGGATGATTTTCAGTGATCTGTCTTCAAGCTCACTAGTCCTTTCTTCTGCTTGATCCAGCCTGTTGTTGAACCCTTCATTTGTATTTCAGTTAATTTATTGTATTCTTCGGGTCTATGATTTCTATTTGGTACTTTTAAATATTTTCTATCTGTTGCAATTGTCACTTTGTTCATGCATTGCTCTCCTGACCTTGGAGACAGGAGACCATTATTTTGAAGTCTGTCAGAAAAACCACATATCTCCATTTCATTAGGATTGGTTTCTAAAAATGTACCTTGTTCTTTTATTTGGAACATATTTCTTCATTTTTCTGCACTTTCTGTGCTGGTTTCTATGCATTAAACAAAACAGCAACCTCTCTGAGTCTTCACAGAGTGCCCTTATATTGGAGATGAACCTCACCAATGGTCCTGGCCAGAGATTCTGAGTGCCTCTCAAACCCTTGTGCTCATCCAAACCACTGTCTTTGTTATTAGTGGCCCCAGAAGACTAGTGTATGCCAAATTCCATCAGTGTCCCAAGACATGCAAGGTAGAAGCCAGTCCCTAGAGTGGTAGCTGGAGAAGTTGGGATGCTAGATGGATGGCACAATTCCTTCTCTCCTCAGGGAGAAACAGAGAGCTGGAGTCTATCACTGGCTTGCTCTGCACTAAGCTGAGAATGGGCAAATGCCTGCATGCTCATTCAGAATTGCATGCTCCTTTGAAACACTGCCTTGCTCTCTGTTTCCCCAGGGGCCTAGCAGGTGCTAGGCCCATTAGCTTTCAAAGACAGGTACGTTAGAAACCAGTCACTCAGATAGCATCTGGAAAAGTTGAGGGGTGCTAGATATGTGGTCCAACTCCTTCAGGGAAAAGTTGGAGACTTAGTTTTATAGCTAAAACAAGCTAGAGAGGAAAGCCATGGTAATTCCCCATATGCCCGTTCAAGTGCCAGAGGACTAGTGATTGCCTGCCCTATCAGCTCACGGATACAGGCTAGTTAGAAGCCAGGCACTTAGGCAGCATCTGGAAAAGTCAGGACTTTAGATGTGCAACCTAACCCCTTCCAGGAAGAAGCTGGAGGCTGGGTTTTATTGCCTGCTAACTCTGCATTGAGCCAGGGGGAAGAGATGTGGGAAGTGCTCGCACAGAGCCTATTTAAAACTGCCTCTTTGTTCTCTTCAGTCCTGGGGAATCTAGTGAATGCCATGCCCCATCAGCTGCTAGAGATAGGCAAGTTAGGAGCTGGTCCCGTAGGACCCTTCACTTCCCAGGGAGAAGCTGAAAGGAGGGACTCCCTCCTGAGTGTATAGTGCTGTGGCAGGGGTGGGGTTTATGGTGAGATTATGTCTCATATTTTCCTACCTATTATGATATGGCCATTTTCTCAGTGCCTGGTGTGCAGGAGTCTCTCAAGTAGTTTCTGAATTTTTCTCAAAGGAAATTAATCCATGTGTAGCTGGTTATTTGGTATATCTGTGGGTAGAGGGAGAGTCCTGAGCCTTCTATCCTACCGTCCTGCTGACTTTCAGGAACAATTCTTAAGAGAGAGAGAGAACATGAGTTCTGGAACATGTATTATGAGAATGGTTTTTGATAGCAAAAGGAACATACATTCCCTGGCAAGAAGAAGGGAGATAACTGGCATACATATGTAAGTTACTCAGGATACTGTGAAGATGATGGTGTCCTCATCTGATCACCTATATGTTCTCAATTAAGTACAAAGAGAGCCATCAGCTGAATGTAGTGGGGTGGGTGGGGAATGGAAGATCAGCAAAGCATGGAAAAGTATAATATATTCATAGTGGAGAAAAATTGAGGTGGTTGGATGGAGCTTGGTATTCACTGATGGCACAAACTGGGGACAGAAGCAAGCTGTGAGCCCCTTAACGAAATCATCAGAAAATGAGGTGGAGGTGAGGATGTTAAAGTAAGATGGCAGGGCCCTCACCGGAGCAGAAAGCATAACAGTCTGGAAGGGACTCAAAGGTACAAGGAACCACCTCTTGACAACAACATACGGTATGCGTGAGAGTTACAAGCTCCACCTTCATAAACCAAAAGTAAAATGGTGCCCCCCAGGGACAGCCAGGTTTCTGGTTGGAAGAATGGCTTTGGGAAGGCACTGATAGTTTATAGGGAATTGATATACTTAGATCTGGGTCTCCAAGAGGGCCCAGAGGACAGTCTGGGAGGCAGGGACAGTTAGAGTATGAGAATAAAGAAATGGGATATTATACTGAGCCTGAACTCAGAATCCTGTGGGTGGTGTTAGAAATGCATGTTCTCAAAATTTCTGTTCAAGGTTTCTGATTCAATAGATCTGGTTAGCACCCAGGAATCTGCATGTTAAAAGTTGCACAAATGATTGTTATGCACTCTAGCCTGGAGAGCCTTTTGTGTGTTGTTAGATGCTGGGAACTAAGGTAATACCGATTTCACGTTGTGATTTCATGGGGGAAGAGGAGTCATCGCTATACACAGGTCAGGCGTGTTGACTGAGAACCTGTTCTCTCTTTCAGCCCTCTCGCCTCCTCGCTGAAACAGACACAGATGGCAATTGCACAGTACTATCCCACCTTTAGAAGGATTAGAGTAAATTTCACAGATTAAATGTCAGTTACATTAAATCAAGAAGCCAATATTCTGAACAAGGCCAAGCACTGCAAGAAGTTCATAAAATAAGCCCTGTAGACATTTTTACTATGGCATTTTAACTTTGACTTTTACTTTACTGAATATATTGCTCATATCCTCTCTGTCTGAAAGCCACAGCTCCAGTGATAAGTCGCTTCACCAGCAAAACAGCTACAGATGTAACAGGCACCTCAAAGAAAGATCATCTTGAATGCGGTTCAAATGTGCCTTTCGTTACACACATTCAAAAATTTACTTAGAAATTTACTGAAATTAACAGCTAGATCTTTTTTCTCAAGAAATTAACATTCATGTATAAGGTTCATAGAAAATATCATGTGTTTTTATTCTTTAATGATTCATCTTAAGTATGTCAAGAAGTGGTAGAATCTACAGGAAAGTGAAATAGAGAGAGAGATAATGACAACCTAATATTTATTCCTACTAAGAAAAGGTTTGGTATCTTAACTTCCCTCCTATAATTCCACTTATTTAATTTTTTGCTTTTTTTCCTTAAAGAAGGCAGTGTATTAATACTTAACTTTTATAATTGTCTTAAAAGCATATGGAAGCATAATATAAAAATTTTTAAATTCCAATAATACGAAGTGTATAGAGCAAAAAGTAAAAACTCACCCATACCCGATCCAGCTCTACACTTCTTAACTATTTAACTAAGTAAAATTATTTAAAATTGTCTTCCCAAATATTTCTGTTTCTCAATGTATTTTAAACAAATAAATAATAACTGCCCTTTGCACTTCTTTTTCTTAGTGACACAGCATCGGTATTATTCAATGTCAGTGCACACTGGCATGTCACTTACTCTTTGCAATCACTGCAGAGCATAACAAAGTATGGATTCTATCAATATTCATTTTTTCTATTTTAGTTTGTCTCCAATTATTCAATATTATTAATAATGCTCTCTTGAACTGAACACGCTTTGGCATAAATCCAGGCTCACTATCAAGAATAATATTTGTTGCTCCTATAAATAGAATTGCTAAGTCATAGTTACGTGCATTTTATATTTTGACATTGTTCCCCAGACAGTTTCATTCATTTACACTTCTGCCAACAATGCCTCTAAGAGTCCTATTTCCTATTTGTTGCCAGCTATCATAGATATTTCATCCTTATTTTAAGTTGCAGTTTCCGAATTAGTAATAAGTGTTAAGATTTGTTTCCCAGTGCTTAAAATGTATTTGTTATTTTCCATTGGATTTCCCATTCTCTATGCTATAGTTGTCATTTGTATTTCATCTACATTAAGTATAAACACACAAGACAATGTTGTAAATTTTTCTTTAAACAGTAATACACTTTTTAAAAAAGAGAAATGAAATCATCTTTTATATTTTCCCTTATATTTATCATTTTCAATATCTTATTTTTTCCTGAAGATATGAATTTCTATCTGGTATCATTTTTCTTGGGTTTCTATCTGGTATGATTTTTCTTTAGACCCAAGAAATGCCTCCTTTAGCATTTCTTTAGACAGGGCTTTTATCAATAAATCCTTTTAGACAGGATGTATATGAAACTGCCTTTATTTTACCTTTATTCTTGAAGGATATTTTTTCTGGATCTAGAATTCTGGTTTGATGGTTGTTTGTTTCTTTAGCATTTTAAAGATATTGTTCCACCTTCTTCTGGCTTTCCTGTTTTTAATGAGAAGTCAGACATATTTCAAACTGTGTTCTGATGTAATTTTTTTTTTCTGTCTACCTTCAAGAATTTTATCTTTACTTGCCATAAGTTTGATGATAATGTGTCGAGGTGTGGTATTTGCATTTTTTCAATTTCAGTTATGCCGTGTGTCAGAGAGACATAGAGACAGAGACAGAGCATGAGTGTACATGCGCCTGAACAAGCTCTACTCTCTTCCTCTACTTACAAAAACATTAATCCAATCTTGTGGACTCTACTCTCATGACCTCATCTGAATCTAATTAGTCCCCAAAGGCACATCTTTTAATACCATCACATTGGGGGTTAAAGTTTCAACATATAAATGTTAAGGTGTCACATTCAGTCCATAACCCTGAGCTTTTTGCACACTGAAAATGTATGTCTTTTGCCAAATTTGAGAAAATTTGGACATTTTTTTCCAAATAAATTTTCTTCCCCATTCTCTCTTATGTCTACTTCTTAAAGTCCAATATCACAATTTCCCCAAAGATCCATAAAATTTTGTTCACTTTATTTCATTTTTTAGTTTATTTTTTTAGGTTGGATAATTTCTATTGTTCTACCTTCAAGTTTATTGATTCAGTCCTCTGTCATCTCCATTCTGCTGGCTAGCTCAACAAGTGAATTTATAAATTTCAGATATATTTTTAAGTTCTAGAATTTTCATTTGATTAATTTCTCTAGCTAGTATTTCTTTGAGATTTCCCATCTTTTCATTCACAAAAGGCATGTGTTATAATAGCTATTTTAAAAATCCTTTCAGGATTTTTAACTCCAACATCTGGGTTATCTTTTCTCTTGAGGATGGGTCATGTTTTCCTATTTGTTTGCATGTCTAGTAATTTTGAATTATATTCTGAGCACTGTGTTTTATACTGTGTTGGTATTAGATTCTGATATATTCTTCTAAAGAGGGCTTTTTGCTTAATTTTGTTTTAGCAGGCAATTAAAGTGACCGGACTCAAACTGTAAACTTTTTCTTGGCAGCTGAAATCTCAGATCATTTCCTTTAGCCTGAAGGCTACTGATGCACCCCAGCTAACTCTGGCCACACACTAGCCTTCCTATACTCACTGGGCTTTAACTTTGATGGGGCTACTTGAAGTCTGCCTCACACATGAGTAATCAAACATCAGCCAGAGACATAGGAAAAATTATCCACAGAAATTGAAGGCTACCTCTCTGGTTCTCTCCTTTCTGGAAGACTGTCACTCACTCTTCAGTGGCTGTGGCTGCCCCAGGCTCTTTTCTCTAGTTCTTCATGCTGGGATCTCACTATTGCCCAGGCTGGTCTCAAACTCCTGGGTGCAAGTGATCCTCCGCCTCAGCTTTCTGCAAGTGCTGGGATTATAGGCATGAGCCACTGCACCCAGCCTATTTGGGCTTCTCACAGTGGTTAGAGCCACTCTGTCTTCAAAACAATCACAGCATGGGAAATATGTTACCGAGCCTGCCCAGAGGAGTCTGACTAGCTGAATCTTACTGCTTAAAATGCACATATTCACAATAACTGAATGTGTCAGCATTTGCAAATCTTCTGACTCCAGCTCCAAACCCTCTCCTGACCTTGCCTTTTCATTCACCTGAAAAAACAGACTCAATCAAATCTCCTCCTCGTGCCCCTAACTATTCCTTCAATTCTCTATTTCCTTCTCTGTCTCGGAGCAGGGTAGCCTCTCATAGCAAGAGCCAGAATGTGACTTGGGAACGATGTCCAGCCTCGCAGGCTGCATTTTGTCTCCTTGTGACATTACGGTAGGGTGCTGCAGTGAATCCAACAGCTAACACTTCAACAGTTTACAGCTCCAACCGGGGAAAGAAACTTGAGAGGGTCAGAATTCACCCATTTGCTCAGTTAACTGAAGAAGGATTCATTTGGGTAAAACTTGTTCTCGTTGAAGCACTTCAGTGAGTTATTTGGGATTTTAAAAATGGCGGGAGGAAAGGCATCTGAAGGTTGCTAACACGCTGCAGCCAGCTCTAGCCACACACCAGCTTGCTTGTGCTCGCCGGGCTCGGCAGAGGGCGGTGGGCTCTGCGGTACCTGCGGCGTCTGCAAAGCCTCCTCTCGGCAGCTCTGAACACGGCCGTCGTCTGGGCCACAGCTAATCCAGGCTTGCGAACTGAAGACCAGCCAAACTTCTGTCTGAAATTCCGTCTTTGTCTTCTGTCGCAAGGGGTGTGGACACTCCTGAGAGCTGACGCTGAGGGCCGGGGCAGGCGAGGAAGGCAGACAGGCTCACAGGGAGCAGAACGCAGGCCTCCTGGCGTTCGTGGAGCAGTGTGCAAACTGCAGTACCGACGAGGGGAAGCCCCTACTTAGCTAGGGCACAGCATCTCTGGCAAACACAGGGACTGCCCTGAAAATGCTGCTGAATGCACCCGGGTACACAGTCAGACATTTGTTCAATAAACAGTACATGCATAAAATAAATTACCTCGGAGGCCAGCTGTGCTCCAGACGTGTAGTTCTCGTGAGCAGAGTGGCTGCCACTCAAAGTGTCTGCAGAGTACGGGGCGTGGGGCTCGCGCACAACGGGCAGGTGCACACGGGCCGTCCAACATGTCACCATGCAGGGACTTCACCTTGTGCAACCCAAACACAGATACTCCTTCACCTCACAGCCTTAGATTTGTCTGTTTTTGGAAATATGTATTTCTTTCTTTCTTACCGTAGCGTCAATGCCTTGTCTGAATACAACGTTCAGGAGCAGGGGAAGAACTAGCTCCTCTCATGAACACAGCTGGGCGGGGACTGTTACCTTCAGCTGTTTGCTTTCTCCATTCAGATTATTCCTGTTAAAACTCAAAGTCTGTCTGAAGCCAAACAATTGCCGTAAGGATCCCGTGGGCTTCTGGACGGCGGCTTCCACCCCCGCGCCTGGGCCACTTGGCCTTTTTACATGGGCCACAGAAACACCCCACTCAAAACGGGTGCGGGCAGGGACGGGGCATGAAAACCACAGACAACCAAGGCATTTCTTCCAAGCGGTCAGTTTAAAACAAACCACCACCAAAAACAAAAACAACAAAATATATGTTCAGAATCACAGACACGCCGCCGCGCGCGGGCCGGGCTATGGGGCTGGACTGTCAGGGGACCCGCGGCCTCCTCAGCCTGCTGTTGGTGTGGAGCGGGGAGACGCGGGGGCAGAGGGACGCCGGCCCCCTGTGGGCACAGAGCAGGGGCAGAGGTGCGGACAGCTGCGCCGCCGTCCCCTGCCACGGCTGAGGGCCTCCTGCGCACAGAAACGCCAAAGACAGCCCCTGCCCAACCCTTCCCACAAAACGTCTCCCGCGGGCTCCACTGCAGCCCGGCTCAGCGAAGCCTAACTCGGGAAAGGGCCGAAACTTCCCTTTACCAGAAGACAGCTCTTGCCTGCCCTCTAACAAGGCTCTTGTTTCAGCTGTCTTTCATTGCTTGTTTTTTAAAAGAAAAACCAAAGAGAAGTTGGTATAATCTTCCACACCTGCACCAGTCTGCAGCCAGCCAGAGCCTGCTGGGAAGGCACCGCTCAGGGATACACAGGGCACATTAATCTTGTCACCTGGAATTTGAGAGATCAGCAAGCCTTCTACCAACCTACCACGCAACTGTCCGTCAGCTCTCATCCCCATAGGGTGAGCCCGACTCCGGCGCCGCAGACACTGGCAGCCTCAGACAGGCATTGGTCTATCCAGCCAGGAAGAAGAGACGTTTAATGCATCTTTTCTTTCCATTCAGTTTCCTTTCGGTTGGTTTATCCAAAGTAGTTTGTGGTAATCTGTAAAAGGATGCACTAGACGTAGGCACCAAGAGTAAGCGATGTCGAATCTCGAAATACATTCAGAGGAAAGTGAGATGCCCAAGATCGGCCGTGTTGGCCGGGTACCGTTTAGACACAGGCGTGATGAAACAGCAAAATGATTTCTGCACCCTTAGAATCTTGCCCCCATTAACAAACCTAACTGCCTGATCCCTTGCCTGCCAAACTGTCCTTAAAACCCTGTCTCCCAAGTCCTCAGGGAGGTGGATTTGAGACATTTCTCCCGTCTCCCCACTTAGCACTATGCAGAATAAACTCTCTGCCCAAGCCGGCTGTCTCAGTGCATTGGCTTCCGCTCGGGCAGCGGGCGAATGAACCTGGTTGGGCGGCAACAGTTTCTGTGTTTGTGGCTTGAAGGGGACACTGGAGTCCCGTGTTTCCAGCTCGGGATAAGTACAACTGTGCTCATTAGACTATTCTTGTAATAAATTTCCCAATTAACTGCTCACAAACCTGTTCAGACTCGAAGCCTTTTCTGACTTTGATCCTGGTGATAATACCAGGTTCCCTTCTATTCTTTCCCTGTAGTACTAGTGGTTACAACAGCTCTGTTGGTTTTATTGTCAATTTGGTCCCATTTATATATCTTCAGAAATTCCTAAATGCTTTGAGCTTACCAGTTTTTCTGCTATGCTGTTTCAAATATTTATATTTCTTCTATCAATCATCTTAATGTGAGCTTAAAATAAAGGAGATACGAGTGTGGGTGCATTTAGTCAGTTCCTTTGGAAATTTACAGTAAAAGAAACATCAGAACAAAAACTCAAAACACATATTAACCAAGATGATTTTATTGAGTTATAGGACAGGACACATAAAATATAATATTTCAATAAAATTTAACCATTTATTCATAACTAGAAATTTTACATATTGGAAAAAACATTTTTATTGTCTGTCAGCTACTTATTCATTATTTAAAATCTTTAATGTTAAGACAGATATTTAGTTATGCACTGAATTCCCAAATGGGTAAACACAATAATCAGTTAAAGTCTATATCAATTAAAACAAATTAAAGTTTTGCTTGATTAAAGAAATTCTCTTCTATATTAAGGAAACATAGCACATAATTAATGTTAGTTCCCTTTCCCCATTTCATAATGAAGAATACTATACTCTCTTCTCACTCTTCCCAGGAAAGTGTATGAAAATATCACTGTACAAAATCTTAAAGCTGTATCTCCCCTGACACTATTTGATCATAAATTTCCTTGGTCAATGGAACATAAGACTTTTCCAAGTTATCCATGAAGTAAAGTGGATCAGAAATTTTCAGTGGATTAAATCCATCTTCCACCAATCGATACTTCTGTAGTTTAAATGTCCCTGTCATTTCCATTTTTTCCTATAAAACAATTACTAAGATGAGTGGATGCATTTAATATTATCTATAAGAGCTATTATATGTAATTAAAATATTTAATCCTATAGAACATATTTAACAATAACATTGTCTATGTAATAATCTTCTCTACATTTACTACTAAAAATGTTAGAAATAAAAAATCACCTTGTAGCATATTTAAGTCTTCAGTTTGATTTACCTGTAAACTTTACTCAAATATTGACTCATTTAATATATAAGAATTATGAACATAATCACTAAACCGATTACAAGTATGTCTAAAACACATAGGCTATCTCTTTGATTCTATACCAATTCAATATTATGTATAGAGAATGCTATGAGACACTAAGGAAATAAAAGCAATTTTTGCAAGTACACACAAATCTATTACACAGGCAGAATACTGCAAGAACCACAGCGGGTACAGGATACCCTAAAACCTGGGTCCCCAAACTTGGAAAACCTCAGTGAATTTCCAGCAGCCTCACAGAATATATTAAGTTTTCCAGGGAAACCCAGTGATACCTGTTGGTCACCATTCGCAAACTACCAGCTCAAGGAAGTTTACAGTTTCAAAGTAGTTTATGATACTTTTCTTTCAGTGATGCCATATCTTTGCAAAATTGGGTTTTTGGTGGCTGCTGTGATAAAAAGCAAATACAGCCAAAAATCACGTTGGAACATGGAATTAAGTTGGGGAAGAACCACACAGTGCCCAACTTACATACATCTCCTTAGGGAGTGACTGTGGTCATTTGAAAACGAAATGAAAGTATTTTTCCTTTTGATTAATATGCATTATTTTTCAAATGGATACTAATTTGTTAAACCTAATATTTATCTGTTTTGATTTAACTAGTGAATAAACAAAGGTTTAGGTATTTGTTTTGACCCAAGAGTGCTATGAAAAAAATTACTGAGACACTAAAGGTACCACGAATCTAGAAATCTAGAATCTCTGCTTTAAGGTATTTAAAGGAGACAGTGTATTTCTTTGTGGGAGTTTAAGGAACAGAAAAAGAACCTCTTTAAATGGGATGGCACGCAGGGACCCACATAAAATTCCGAGTGACCTGGCTACTTTCATTCATTCTGCTGGACTAATTCCAGCCGACTTCACTTGGAGCCCCTGCCCTGAGCTGATCTCCTCCCCTGCCCCCGAAGGCCCCGCCCCACACAGCCATCACAGAACCAGATGGGGCTGTGCAGGCACGCAGATCCTTTTTCTCTTTTTTAAAAAATTAGAAGCTTACTGTATTTATACAATTTGGTGTTCTGCTATTTTTAAACTTAATATTATACAAAGTATATTTTCCTAGGTCCTATAATTTTCTTCAAAATAGCACTTTAAAAAATGGTTTTATAAGGTCTCATTTAATTATATTTTAAGTGACCTTGCCCTTATTCTTGAACTTATAAAGAATATCAAAACTTTTACTACCATAAATAATACTTTGAAAAATATCTTCATATATAACATTTATGCATCTTTGATTACTGTCTAAGGATAAATTTCTGAAAGTAAAATTAGTAAGTTAAAACATATGCAAACTCTTAGGGATCTGATCATATATTACCAAATCATTTTCTAGAGAGGTTATAACAACTTGTGTCTCCACAAATAGAACAAAAGGACAAAGTTAGTTTTATCCTAGCTATGCTGAGTATATTCACATTAAAAAAAAATTTGTATATATTACTGACAAAAAGGATTCTTTTTTAAAATTTGCACTAAATAGATTTTTAATAACATAGTTTTACTCATTTTGTTAAAAGTAACTTTTACTTTTGCATTCCTTTTATCAGATCATTTATTATCATAACACATTTATTAAATAAATAAGTGTCAGGCTTTGTGCTAATCTATAGAAAATACTGTAATGTACATAACAGTCATGGCCCACATTCCTTTTAGGTGTTTAATAATCCTGAAATATTTTCTAAATTTGTTCAAGGCTAATCTAGTCTTCTAGAGTAGTCCTATGCCAAAATATTTTCTTCAGCTTAATTAAAATGAATTTTAAGCAGCCATAGGGGGAAAATACTTAAAATATTATTTGCTGTATTAACTTTCTATTCCATCAAAATATATTACTTGTGGGGTAGCGTGAGGAGGGAGGGGGGAGAGGTATGTGAGGGATCCTGGTAGTGTTGGAATGTTCATATCCTTGCTGTGGTCATGGATGCATGAAGCTACACGGGTGATAAAGTGTATGGAAAATACATACACATGAGTGCAAGTCAAACAGGAGAAATTTTAATAAGATGGGTAGATTATGTTCATATCCTCATTGTGATAGATTTGCAAAATTTTATCCTTGGGGAAAACTGGTTAAAGGACATACAGGATCTCTCTGTTATTTCTTATAACTGTATGTAAATCTACAGCCAGTTCTATACAAGTTTCAATTAAATATATTACTTCTGCTTTGTATTTACTTTAGTATTACAGAGGATTGTTATGAAAATAATCTGAGACAATGTATGTAAAAATTCTGAAAAGTAAAAAATGCAAATGAAATATGTATTTATGATAGTTCAGATGATGTGTCTCATTGGACAAGTGGTGACTTTGTTATGAGGATTGCTTGGTAAATGCTTTAAAACTGAATATCATACAGTCTATTGCTCCATTAGGGATCTAATAGTGATATATCAAATATATTCAGAAAAAGTCTGTGTGATTGGTTGTTAAGAGATAATCAATGGTTGACTAAGTAAAGTTACCCAGTAGTCGAGTAGATTTGTTTTCTTTTTACTACGCTTTATACTAGTAACCTAACAAGACAGAGCCTTCATCCAAAAGTAACTCAACTCAGAATTCCCCAAAATACGAGGTCCGGGTGAGGGAGAGGCTGAACAGAATAACAAGAAAATTACAAACAGAGCTGCTCAAAGCCAGCTGCCTTCAGGTTTTGCACACAGGTTTTGCACACTGCAGACTCTTCAATGTCTCCTTGACAGAACCTAATTCTAGGCACTTGGCACCAAATGTCTTCACAAGGCATTGTGAGAGACATGCCTTTGGCTTGCCACTATCACTGGGACATTTTGCTCTGAGGTCCTGACTGCAGAGGAACAGAGCAATTCCATAATTAGGACAAAGGTAAATCTGCCCTCGCATTCCATCACGATCCCTCTGTAATCAGGCACCAAACGCGGCATCGGTCAGCACCAACTCTACATCCACGTGCTTCTCACTACTCTTGAAATTTTCTAATACAAATAAAATACACAAATCTAAACAAAACAATATTATTTTACAATGAAACTACCTCCTGGTTTCCTGGTCTTAAACTTGATAGTAAATTCAAACAGTAAAATTACCTGAATTCTTAAAAATCTTGGGCAGGCATAAGCTGGTAGAGATGCTACAACTTGTTCATAAACTTTTTTCAAATCTAAAGACTTATTTGGTTTTAAAATAATAGAAGCCATTCCTGTTCTTCCTTCATAACCTAAAAAAAAGTTTGAAATAGAGTCAATCTTGTAAGTACTAGATTAATTTTTCAAAATTAATTCTGTTACTTACCTACTAATCATTATAGCAACATTAAATCTACTGCAGTGGTAACAAGGCAACATAGCGTAAGTGGGTCTGTGTCCTTCCCTGAGCATATTATTTACTCTCTAGAAACAATTTAAGAATAAGGAAGACCAGAGTCTATTCCTAATTGTCTACACTACAGAAATAAATAGATGAAATGGAAAACACTATAAGTTACCTATAATTTGCATCCTAACACCACTATACAAATATTAAGAAAGGAAACATTTATTTAAAGGCAAATGTAGAAATGTATATTTTATGCATTAATGCCAAAAAAAAAATTGAAGGGCATATTTTTAAGAAACTAGAAACCAGTATTTCCATAATTAATTTCACAGCTCACTGACTGCTTATCACCTGTGGATCTTTACAGGGTATCAGAACATTCTGGAGCCTTTTTCTAACATTAAATAAACATTCCCTTCCTCTGCTCTCCTACCCAAACACTCCCACCCTTGTCCCCTGCACCTAGAAGCATCAGGTGGAAAATGGAAAATGGGTGCCTGTGACTTCAAATAAGTCACTTTTCTCTGCTATTTTCAATATCATGAGATGATCCTCATGCATATTTATAAAAATAATGAGGAAAAAATTTTAAATAATTTTTTTAAAAGACTCACCTTAAGTATAAGTCAGTGTTACTAAATATTTAATGTATATCAGCTTCCTGCTTAGTGGTATGTACAAACTCTAGTCATAAAGAGAAAAATAACAGACTATTGAAAAGCTATAACAATTGTCAAGCAGTGAGTCACTGACCAGAGTTTTCAAGCTCTGCTTGAAAATAAACACAGGCATTAAAATTCAGTTGGTACCTTTCCCCTGATGTGACCATGAAGTTTGTTAGCTTGGTCAAGGGCACTATCTGCCAAGACAAGACTAAGATGTTTATCTTAATACATAAAAATTAAAGTGTTAAATTAGTAAGATTGTTGTAAAACTAAGAACAGTATCACATTCTATCCTGAGCATCCTTCCAAAATCTGAAATATATTTATACCTGACACAGCCACACCATAGACGTTTGTTTCCTGTATGAAATCCAACATTCCAATAACAATTGCAACCTCTGTGGTTGAAACATTTTCTCCTTTCCATCTAAATGAAAAACAAATTCCAGTAGTGCACTCATATTTTAAGAACTAGATATCTATTTTAGTTTTAATGTTTTGCATTTGGCGCCTCTCAGCATCTAGTGATCAATACTAACTGTAGTTTTCAAAATGAAAGATATTTCTAAGGAAGCACATTGTCAGTAATTCAACAGAATCAGCATCTGTTTTTCAGTTAAAATGACTTTATATCTCATTAATATAAATTTCTTACAGTAAAATGTTTTATAATACACATGAAAATAGTGATAAGGATTATCATTGCAAAAAAATCTTTATTTTGTAAAATAACAACAATTAAGTGCAAATCATTCCCTGTCTCTGACGAAAGTAAAGCTACAGTTGTCTTTCAGTATACTCTCCCACTTTAATTTCTAGTATTAAACCCTTTGGCTCCTTTAATGCATATAAATATTTTATTTTAATTAACATAATTTTGCATAAAGTGAGTTTAGAGTATAGTACAAGAAGGCAAGGATATAGGAAGTAACTTATTCATTTGAGCATTTGTTGAATGCTTTACTTAGTCATTGGCTAGTAAAGCGAAATAATTTCATAGGCCTAAGATAACCTTAGAGAATTTTTAAAAATGTAACAAAGGGGAATTTGGTGTTCTAATTTTTTATCATTAGGTTAATAATTAGACCACATTTGACTAAACTGGTTTTCTGCTTTAACCCGACCATTTAGACTTCTCATCTGTCTGCCAGTTTTATATCCTAAAAAAGGAGAACACTGATTTGAACTAAACGGGCTCATTAAAATAATTATAAAATTTTACATCAAAATTTAAGTTGTAGTTCAATCTAGAAAGATTGGCCAATAAACTTTTAAGTGAGAAAACATTATGGAGATAAAAAGGCTCTGCCTGCCCTGAAAGCTAAAGAGCATGTGGTCTCTGGTGTTTCTATGGAAGCATGGTTCACAATTACAGAACAAGCTGTGCATCCCATGATATTTCATACCTGAAAGTATCTCCGATACGGTCCCAAAAATAAAGGAAATTCTGGTCTTGGACCATCAGGTCTCCTGTGTTAAAGTAAACATCACCCTTCTTAAAAACATCAAAAAGCAATTTGTTTTTTGTGTGTTTGTAAGAGCCAGCATAACCAAAAAAGGGATGCTTTGCATTCACTGGAGAAATGAGAAGTCCGGGTTCTCCTGCAACAGAGAAAGGCGTCTTTGCAGTTATCTGATTAAAATTATTGTTACACACACCATGCACGCATCTAAATTATATCTGGCCAATACAACTAACATTGGTCATCTCACTTTCCTCTGAATGTATTTCTAGATTTGACATCACTTATACTTGGTACTCACATCTAGTGCATCCTTTTACATATTACCACAAACACAAACTACTTTGGAAAAAGCAAACGAAAGGGAACTGAATGGAAAGAAAAGATGCATTAAATTTCTTTTACTTCCTAGGTGGATAGATCAATGGTTGTTTTTGTTTTGGATTATGTAGCTGATAACAGTGACATCTATATAAATAACAACCATAATAATTTTAATAAAATGATGACAGCAATGTTTATTGGGCACTTACATGAGCCCTTTGCAACTGTCACCTTGCTTGTACTTCATAGAAATCCTTTGAAATTGGTATTATAATCCCTATTTCAGAGGGAAGGACCTAGGACCCAGAGGAATGAAGTATAGAACTCAAATTACATCTCTACGATTTTGGGGCAAGTTTTCTGTACAATACTATCTCTGATCCAGTTAATACATTATTAGAAATTTAAGAAAATGATTTGTTACTCTGGGATGCTATTCTGCTAATCCTTGATGAGAAAGAGAGGAGACTTTGAAAAGATCGCCTATCCCATGATACTTTTTACTTTCACTTATATTTAGACACATTATCCAAAATAATTTTTGAATCAAACTTATTTATTCAAGTTAACCAAGATTTCCCCAGCAATCTGTAAGGTAAAAGCTACTTCTAAGATAAGGTGAAAAGAGAAGGGAGAGCAGCAATCATTGCCCAGAAGTCTTGAAGGCCGCCGTCTACTTGCTTTGCCTGTTGTAAACAGATGCAGTATCTATGTGGCTGGATAGATAGAGTTGGATCCCAGAAGACTGCAAAGCACTTTGTACTTTCAGCACTATTTATTCAATTCCCATTTCTCCCACTCCTTCTGGTCATTCTGGCTTCCAAAGGCACACATGCCACTGGCCAAAACAAACCTGCTCTGCTCCAGCAGAGACCGGTATCATCATCATCCTCATCGTTACTGTAATCGCCAACACCATCATATCATCATAATCATTACCACTGTTTCCCTATTGAGCACGTTCTGGGTACCAGTCATTATTCTGAGTGCTCACGTATGTATTCCACCTAATCTTCATCATAAACCTGCAAGAATGGCTCTGATAAGTCTTCATTTTATAGGTGAAGAAATGGAGGCCAAGAAAACCAATTAAAAAAAAAAGTAATTTTCCCAATGTCAAATAGCTGGCAAATGTAGTTGATTTTTTTTGTTTGTTTTTGTTTCTGGGTTTTTTTTTAACCGGATCCACCTCCAACATATATCCTGTTAGTAGTCTAGCTCCCCTTTACTTCAGAATTTTTAAGACTCTTACATCACTCTTAAAATTTATGTTCTTTGTTTTTCTTCTTCAGGACACAGGTAACAATTTCTTCTCTGATTAATGATTGCAAATATTTAAATAGATCATAGTTTATTTATATGTTTCCTGTCTAGGAATAATTTACATTGTGAAGACATAAGGCCTTAAGGGAAACAAAAATATTGAATAGTTCATAATGAGAATTCCAAAATAGTGAAGCAGGTATTTGGGATCAACTGGCTTTTTAAGAAACTCTGAGATTGTATAAGCACAGTTCTGAGATTCAAGTTCCAATATCAGATATTATTGTAATTATAATAAACACTAGAAAAGTGTGTTTAAGTTCTTTGCAATCTCTTCAGAAAGTTCTTTTTTTTCTTGGACAGTATTCAAAAAGTTGAATTAGAAAAAGATACTTGTTAAATGCCCTTAGGCTTAAAATACAGAGATTTGGGAGATTTTTTTTTTTGATAGATAAAGCTTGTAATTTTTTTTCAATCTTTCAGCTACCAGAAAATAAAAACAGGTCTGCAACCTTTATCTTCACATTTGAAGTAAAGTTATCTCTGAAATGTCATTTAAACATAACCAGAGGCAGAAAACAGTAATTTATTCAGACAGGAACTCTAAGTGTACATCTCTACATTTTATTTTCTATACATAGCAGCAAGTTAATAGGGGCACATGCTTTCACTGAAATTTCTAACCCAAAATTATAACAAAATCTACCTTGGTAGAGAAGGGAATGAGAGGCAGAAGAGAGGGGAGGAAGGAAACAAGTCCCATGCCAGGCCTTCTATAGGAATTTACATACATCTCATTTAATTGTCAATGGTAACGTCACAAAATAAATATTTCCACTTCTTTTGTACATATGAAGAAAATGAGACTCCGGTTGACTTCCCTGCCCACAGTTGCACAGTTTCTAAGTATCAGAGCCTAGGTTTAAATTCAAGTTGGCCTGACTTTCTACTATATCCAGAATGATAAATTAATTAATTTTTATATTATAGTTTGGTGATATAGGACATGAGACATATGCCATTGTTACAAAATGGAAGTGGTGGACTAAGGAAAATATGAGCCAAATAGTAACCACTTTTCAATTTTAACAATTTACCATCTCAGTGACCTAGTTGGGGCTCTAACACCTAATAATCAAACCATTCCACTTGTACCAAAATTCAAAAAGGACAAATTACATAGTGGACCTAGTCATTTTTTCTTCAGCAAATACTGCTACTAATAATTCAGTATTATAGTCAGCCCTTTGTATCTGCAATTCTGCATTCATGGATTCAACCAAACATGGATCCAAAATATCTGGGAAAAAACAATAAAAAATAACAATACGATATTAAAAAATAACATGAATTTAAAAATACAGTACAACAACTATTTATATATCATTTACATTATCTTAGATATTATAAGTAATCTGTTTAAAGAATTTGGGAGGATGTGTGTAGATTATATGTAAATACTATGCCATTTTATATAAGAAAGTTGAGCATCTGTGGATCTGGGTATCCACCAGGAGTCCTGGAACCAGTCGCTCTGAGGATACTGAGGGACAACTCCATGGAAGTTCAGAAACTTCATTTGAGGAGATGTCTTTAAATACAAGTCTTACCTTTTTTCACACAACTACACCAATTCTGTTCATTTCTCATGGGTTCATCTTTCTGAAAATCATACTTTATCAATTCGAATTTGAAAAAAAGCTGAAGAAACAAAATTAAACAAGCATTCGGTTATTTGTGTAATGACATCTACTGGTAAAAGATTTTATACTCAATTGAAATAAATAATTAGAACATGAATAATTAAATTAATTAATTAATTAATTAATTAGAATATTAGAATTAAAACAAGTAACTTATTGATACAAAATTAAACAAATTATTTGAAAATCAAAACTGAAGGTATCAGCGACCAGCATTCACTTACCCGCATTTAATTTCATTTCTATTGCGTTGCACATCCCTTAGCCAAACACCACTAATTTTCATCATGAATGAATGATTCATGCCAAGACATAGAAACAATCCAGGCATTCAGTTACCAGCTCTACCAACTACAGGTAAGAGGACCATGTTTGCAGTCACCCTTGAAATGGAAAGTTTTAATAGAACTAAAATGTAAGCTATGTGAATATAAAGATTTTATGGCTCATTTTTTCCTTATAGTCTCTCGAAAAGTGACCATGCCTAAAAAGTGCAATTACTTGAAAACTACTTTGGCCTTTTCCCTGGGTTCACTTAATGCCTTTAAACTAACACTGAATACTTCTCTACATTATTGTGGTGTAAGATGACAGATTTGTTAGAACATCCTCATCGTGTTGGCGGCCAAGCTAATCGGCTGTCTCTCCCCATCACAAATATTTCCAGCTCCCCTGCCCCTGTAATGTCCATATTATCACCATGTCATGGAGACGCATATATCCACTAAATTTTGACCCTGGGGAAGAATTGCAGGTTGGGTTTTGTTCAATCCCCTCACTTTTTCTATAAGAAAACTGAGGTTTTACTGACCAATGAAACCAGTGATCTTATTAAGCTAAATTAGAAAATAGTAAACTAACATAAAGGTAATAAAATGAAGTGAGAGAAAATAATAAGAAAGGACAAATAGGAGAGAGAGAGGGAAGGAAGGGAAAAGGGAGGGAGAGAGAGGAGGAGAGAAATGAACAAATCTATTAATAGAGCAAGTAAGTGGGAAAGACGAATAATATTAGTAAGATAAACGTGATAGTATTACTTATCAAAAATTAAGCACTAACATTTATGGTTTTTAATAGTCGAATCAGCATGAAACTAGAATCGCAATTTGAATTAAAAATGCGAATGAGAGCTACTAATACTGTTTGAGCACTTACTGCGTACCAGACACTGTGCTAAGAGCTATATTCAACTCAATCGCCAAACCACTCTATGAGGTGGAAATTAATGTTATCCCATTTTAAGATTAGGGCCAATGAAAGAGGCAGTGAAGCAAACGTATTGCTATTCCAAACATAAAAATTCTTTATTAAAATGTCAGCTGACACCTTGTTGGTCTGTCTTTGTCTATAACTGGGATAAGGGGATATTGACCACTTGCCTAAGGACCAGTAGAAAGAAAAATTCCAGAAGGTCAGGAACTGCCTCTATCATCTTGGCCAAATGAGAACATTGCCCTGTTCATTATCCATTCTTTCTCTCCTGTATTAACATGCTTTATTTCATTGCCCAGCAACTCGTGATACCAGCTTTAGTGTTATTTCATATATATGGGTGAGAGTAATTCCACATTAAATTACTGTTCAGTGTGTCTGTTATCAGATATAGGGAACTTGATGGTCAAAAATTGAATAATTTTATAATTCAAATGAAATTAAATATAACATAGCATCTCTAGAAGGAGTCTGGATCAGAGCATTAATGCTCAGCTAGAAATATTTCCCTTCTTCCTGCCTTTAAGAGGTCCCCATGAGATTACAAAAATGGCTGCATTATAGTAACATACACAAAAAAATAGATTTCATACCTTCAAAATCCCTAAATGTTCATGTCCACGTATGTGTGTACATGTCCAGAGCACACCACAGGCGGGCCCATCGTAACAGTCTAAGGAAACGGCTGTCCACATCAGCCCTGGGACTTTCTATACACACCCTTACGTGCCTTTGCAGATTCAGATTTATAAGTTATGAGTTGGAAAAGGAACGCAAAATTATTTCCTCAATTAAGACATGAGTAGACTTTGAACCCAAAGGAAAGTAACTTGTCAAAGTTACAAAATCAAGCGGCAGAGTTGGGCCTAAAACTGAGATATCCGTCCCTGTGTAGTAAAGAATTTAACCCTGCTAAAAACAGGCCTGACCTCATCTTCTGGGGGGTAATCTATCAGTCTTTGGATTGTCATTTTTGATAAGAGTATATCTGTTTGTCTTAGGGCCTTGGGCCAAGCAGATAGTAACAACAGGATTTAGAAAGTGGTGGTCAGCCTCACCAACAATGTTATGCAGAGTAGCGGCTTTGGGTCACCAGCTTGACTTCCTGAGGGGCAGGAAACAGAAGTCAACCAGATT
Source organism: Lepilemur ruficaudatus (assembly GCA_963574885.1). NCBI lineage: Eukaryota > Metazoa > Chordata > Mammalia > Primates > Lepilemuridae > Lepilemur > Lepilemur ruficaudatus. Next base: position 36,414 of record CAUYRT010051399.1, read on the forward strand.
TGCATGATCAAGCCCCAAAAAGACTCTAGACAAGAATCTCAGGTGAGCTTCCCTAGTTGGCAATACTCCATGTGTATTGTCTCACATCAGTTGAACTCCCCAAGAAAGGACGACTGAGAGCTTTACCCTGGTACCCTCCTAGATTCTGTCTTTTGTGCCTCATTCCTGGGCTGATTTTAACGTGCATCCTTTAGCTGTCATAAGCTGTAATCACATATGTAACAGCGAGTTCTGTGAGTCCTAGCAAATTACAAAACCAAAGGGTGGTCTTAGGGACTCCCCAAATCGCAATTAATGTCAGAAGTGAGGGCGGTCTTGTGGAGACTGTTCCCTTACTTTACAGTTGGCTAACCTTCCTTGTCCCTAAAAGATGCCTACTTTTAAGACAACAAAAAAATCTTATGAAAATATTTAAGAAATGAGCCTTTTTATGAATTTTACATTTTGCCTTTACAGTGTGTCCATGGATTTACCACTCCGAAAGACCACTTACACTTCCTCCTCTCCTCCCACCTGACTCCCATTTCTTAGTGTTATATTATTTTTATATTGTTGGGTTTTATATTTCTTCTCCTTGTGTAAATATAATTCAGAGCTGTTCAATCCTCTATATGTAAATGGTTTCAATGTTCACCATCAACCTTTTAATTGGAGGTGATTCCTTCATTCCTAAGTTCTGTTTTAGCTTCAGATTGACCAGAATTTCTCAGTGAATTTTATAAAGGTATGTATTTTGAAGGTATGTATTATATGCCTGTAAGTAGTAAGATTTTGAGAAAACCTCTTGGATGCCTTTATACTTGAGAAGCAATTTAGCCAGAACTAAAACTGTTAGGTAAAGACATTTCTCTCATTTTTTTTCTGGCATTGAGTGTTTTGTTTTTATTTTGAGAGATGCCCAAGATGCTTCCCATCTTTACCCATGTTACCTCTTATACATCCTTTGCTTTTGCTGCCTCATCATCTCCTTATAGTTCTTTAATTTTTGTTTATTAATTTCACCAGGATATATTTTTCTGATAATCATTTTGTACCTTATATTTTTTTGCAGGACTATTGTGTGCTCTTTTGCTAAATATTCAAGTCTTTATTTTAAGGAGGTTTTCTTTTGTTAGGGCTGAAATAATTATTTTTCTTTTGATCTGTTCTTTTCTGCAGGAACACCAATTAGGCACATGTCAGATCACCATCTCTGTTTTCAAAATTCTTTTTCTTAATTTTTAATGATCATTTGTTTGTTCTTTTTATTGTGTTTATGTGACTCCTTAACCCTACCCAGCTTGTCCCCTGCAGGGCTTACAGTCCTGCTGATTTTTAAGTCCTTTGCTGTGGTGCTCATCTTTGCAATATGTTCATCTTTTCTTCTATTTTTTCTCTGGGCTGATCATGCTTACTTTTGGATTCCTTTTGATGAATTATATTTTCCTTGATCTTTCCTCTCCTTTGAGCTCTTATTTTTATAGAGAATAATATAGCAATTTTTTTGAGCCTGCAGGAATTTGTTTTTCTAAACATTTCCTGGCCATTTCAGAGGACTTATTATCTTGATGTGAATTTATATTTTCTCAGTTGCTTTTATTTACATTGATTTTATTCCCTTTTCCAAGCTTTATTTCATCTATGGGTTTCACGTCTGTCCCTTCCTAATTATTTTCCCCAGGTGAAAATACTGTAGGAAAGAGAAGGAAGCTCATAATTTTACTTGGATTTGTCTCTCAAATACATTGTCACCAAAAGTTTTATATTGTTTGCCTTGGAGCACATGTGGGACACTACCTCTTCAGCTTTATGCATTTAAATAGTTAAGTGCAACATATGGAAAGGACAGTTGGGTTACAGGAACTCTGTGCTGCCACCTTATTTTCCTCCCTCCCTTGTAACATTCCATCCCTGCACGGAGGCTGGTTTCCCTGTGAGACAGTAGGCATGAGCTCGCATTAGGCTTACATCTCTGAGCGACACACTTGGCGAATCTCCTTAATCTAACTTAATTATGAAACAATTATTGGAGCAAATTTTTCTGATTACCTGCCATCTCACAAAACAGCATGTGAATAAAAGGATAAAAGACTAGCATACATATGGTATTAGGTATGATTTTTTTTTCATTTCCAAATTGAAAAAGAAAACTGAGTTGAAAACCAAGTTTTCCTAATAAATTGGAGACAAAAAAAAATGACTTTTTACATTATTGGTATTATTACAGTCTGACAGGAAATTTAAAACATTAGAAAATTATAATTAAGTCCAATCAGTAATACAAAATAAGTCTTCCTGTGCTCTTGTTGGATGGTCAGTTTAGTATGATTCAGCAGCAGAAAGAGGGCTCAATGTGATTACCCAATCTGTAATGGAATCAGTGCAATGAAACTGAAAATTAACTGCAAGGAATGAAAAACTCAGCAACATCAGTACTAAATTTCCCGGAAATACTTTTATTCAGAATACAAGTACGTTTTTGAGATGTCAACTAGACCTTCAAAATCTTAAAAGAATGTATTATAAAAATAGTTTGCACCTTCTTTAGGATTAGAACATTAGTGTGATTTACAACAGCTTTGACTAGGCAGCTCAACGCAAAAGGGAACCACTGTGGCTGAAAGACATGTGTGTCAATTACTTTCAGATACTAAAAAAATATCTCCACAGACTAGAAAACCAAACACTTCTTTTTTGTTGCTTCCAGGTGATCCTTGACATAGGGCAGTTTATTATGCAGAATCTTAATCTGTAAAACTAAAGAAGCTAGGAATGCAAGTGACACAAATGCACCAAAGTTTGCACTACGGAATTCGTGTTTTCTTTTTTTCTTTTTTTTATTTCAGCATATTATGGGGGTACAAATGCTAAGGTTATGTACATTGCCCTTGCCCCCTCTTCTCCCTCGAGTCAGAGCGTCAAGCTTGACCATCCCCCAGACGGTGCACATTGCACTCATTATGTGTGTATATACCCATCCCCTCCTCCCCCTCCCGTCTGCCCGACACTCAGTAAATGTTGTTCCTATGTGATCAAACTAAAAAGCTTCTGCACAGCCAAAGGAACTGTCAAGAGAGCAAACAGCCTACAGAATGGGAGAAAATGTTCGCATGCTACACATCTGATAAGGGGCTGATAACAAGAATTTATTTAGAACTTAGGAAAATCAGTAAGAAAAAAATCAAACAATCCGATCAAAAAGTGGGCAAAGGACCTGCACTACGGAATTCTTAAAGCTCTTTTCAAAAGCTTGAGTACGGTGCTGTGGAAACATCAACAGCAATGTCGTAGTACAGTGCCACGCACAGGGCACAGGTTAGGCCACTGAGAACACACACCTGAGGAGAGAGAGATTAACACCCAAAGACTTGCTTCACACATGTATGTCTGTGACTGGCACCAGCCTGTCACCTTCTGTTCTTGTACTGTCATGTTGGGTTTGGGACTCAAAAAGTGAGCTGGGAAGTTTTCTCTCCTTTTCTATTCTCTGAAAGAATTTGTAAGATTAGAGTTATTTGCTCTTTGAATATTCAGGACATTTAACAGGAAAGCTATCTAGAACTATGGGGTATGTAGATTTTGGGGTATGTATATTTTATTTAGTGTGATAATTCTTGTCAGTACTGCTAAGTTGTATTTTCTAGAAAATTGTCCAAGTAATCTCATAATTTCAACTTTATATATGAACTCAATCGACTAAATAAAATCAACTCATTAAACTAAATAAAATTCAAATAAAATCCTATTTTATTGTTTTAATGTCTAAAGCATCTGTGGCAATGTCCCCCTTTCCATTTCTGATAGTATGTGTTCTAGCAATCAGAATCCATTTCTTTACTTTTAAAAATACTATATTTATATTTCTTTTGATATTCCTCACTGAATGTTTCTTTTCCATTTCATTAATTTCTGCTCTTTATTATTTCATTCCTTTTGAGTTTATTTTAATTTTTTTAAATTAACTTACAGATATGGATATTTAGCTCCATCCAACAAATTTTCAGCTCTTTTTAGCTGATTCCACAAGATTGTAAATGTAACATTTTTATTATGAGCTCATAATATCTTCTAATTTCTATTCTGATTTTTTCTTCAACCCATGGCAATTTAGAAATGTTTTATTTCCAAATACATAGGAGATTATCCAGTTGTCTTTTAAAAAATGTATTTCTGTCTCAAACTGTTGTCAAAGAACATAATCTATATTTATTTGATCCTTTGAAATTTGTTGGAATTCCCTTAAGTGGCCCAGTAATTTTTATAAAATGTTTCATAAGTGCTTGAAAGAATGGGTATCTTGAAGTTGTTAGATGCAGGGGCCTTTATATGCTGATTAATAGTTTGTCTATTATTCAAATATTCTGCATTATTGAAGATTTGTTTCTTCTTGAGGTTATATCAATTTTGCTTTATAAATTTTTATTTTCACCTTTATTATTTAAAAAAATATTACTGTTGAGTATAATTCTAGTTTAAAAGTTTTTTCTCCAAGCCAGTTGAGGATATTTGTTCACTGTCTTTTGTCTTCTGTGGTTGCTACTGAGAAACCAACTACTAGCTTTTTACTCATAAAAAAGGTGGTTTCTTTGGCTGCTTTTAGGATTTTAGTGCTCTCTTGACATATTAATATTAACAGTTTAAGAAAATGTATATATTAAGAACCTGTACAGAATTTTTGAATGATATGAATGATAAAAGTAGAAATAATGGAATGAAAATCCTCAAGGAAAATGGAAAGAGTCAAATTAATGCATATCAGGACTTATGCTTGCTATTAATACAGTATATCATTACATTTAAAAACTGAACAAAAATTAGACATTGTTATCCCCATATTATAGAGGGAAACCATGGGAGATAACTGACTTTTGCAGAACCCATAGCACCATCTCTCACCTAGAGGCCACTATTTTATTTATAGACGTTCTCAACTTAAAAAAAAAAAAAAAGGTGATAATATTCACCATAATTTACAAGCACAACGAAGAGAGTCACCAGACCTTGATGTATTTCTTTTATAAAGAAAATACTGTACTTACTCTGTAAAAGAAATTTGTTCTCCCAACTGATCCAATTTTCCCAGTGTGGTTCATAAAATAAATGTTTCCTTCAGTAGCTCCGTAAAGTTCACACATCTTAATATTTCCAAATCTGTCTAAAAACTGTCTCCACACATCACTCCGCATACCATTTCCAACCGCCAAACGCACTTGGTGATCCTTCTCTCCTTCTCTCTGTTAGAAGAAAAGGTTTTACTTGTAATTAATGTCAGTTCCCAGTTCTTTTTTCTCTTTATTATTACTTAAATGACAAATATCCTAGAAGTAAGTTGCATGCAATAATAGAAGGGGAAAAAAAATCATGTAAGTCTGTTGCAGAACTATGTCCAATAGCCAGTGAAAGTTAACACTGGCCAAGGGTAATACAGTCTGTGTTTCCCTATATCTGGGGAGAAGCTCATTCAAAATTCGAGATTGTTGAAGCCCTTTTTTGGTAGATGTCAGTTAAGGAAGAAAGCATTTTCCAGGAATAAAAGCATTACTTTAGAAATATAAAAAATATTTGAGTTTATACTCCCAGATCTATGATTTATTAGCTATATCATTTTGAACAAGATGTCAATTCCCAATTTGGTTGTCAGTTTATTCATCGGTAAAAAAAAGATAATAACCTATTCTACTTATATACTGCAGTGTACAGTAATACACGGTACCTAGCATAGAGTAAACAATACATTGAGGCCATAGAATCAATGTAACATTTGTCTTTCAAATATATGAAAAGCCAAGCACAGTGGCACGTTCCTGTAATCCCAGCTGCTGGGAAGGCTGAGGTGGGAGGATCATTGAGCCCAGGAGTTTGAGACCAGCCTGGGCAATGATAGTGAAACCCCATCTCAAAACAAACAAAAAAATTATGACAACTATATGTAAATAGTGTTTTAGAATGTGCAATATTCTCATATTTTTATTTCTAGTTCATATTTTAGAATTAAAAGAAAAATAGGATTATACTTTGTTCTATATTCAATAAGCACTATGTTAATTAACATGAATTATATACTGACCTAAACTTAGAATAAAAATATATTATCAATATAGTGATGGTAAACGATTAGATGACAGAAAAATTGAAGGTAGTTGAATGGAAAAAGATATATCATGCAACCATCACTCAAGAGGAAGCTAACATAACCATACTAGTATCAGACGAAGTAGACTTTAAGTCTACATTTCTGGAGATAAAAAGGAACAATTAACAATAATAATAGGATCGATTCACCGTGAAGATAGCAGCTCTAAATTTCTACTCACTCAATAACATAGTCAAATATATAAAGCAAAAATTGACAGAGTTAAAAGGAGAAATAGACAAATGTATTTTTAACTTATATCTCTTGGAACTGATAGACTAAGCAGGAAAAGAATCATAAGAATATAGAAGTTTAAAGACAAACAACCAACTTGATCTAATTTATATACACAGAACAATATAATGAATCACTGAAGGACACACATTCTTTGCAAGTGCCCATGAAACATTTATCAAAATAGAGCAGTCTCATGTTGACAGCAAGTCTTAACAAAATTCAAAGCATTAAACTTTACTCAACAGTACATTCTCTGACCACAATAAAGTTAAACAAATTACAAAAACTGGAAATCTCCAAATGTATGCATAATAATCAACACAATTTTAAACAAATCAAAAGAAAAAATTATAGTGGAAATTAGAAAATATTTTGATACTGAATAAGAAACACAAGACATAATAAAAACCATGGTATGCAGCAAAAGCAATGCTTTGAGGAAAATTTATCATGTTAAAGAAGAAACATTTGAAAAGCTATGATCCATATGTTTATGTATGTGTATGTGTGTGTGTACGTGTGTGTGTGTTTCTCAAAATTAATGAGAAAAAGGCAGATACCACATAGAAAAATAGGCAAAAGTCTATTGGGAGACAATTCTTCATGGCATACATACACACATATAGATATATGTGTTAATACATATATATATTCTGATATATAAAGACAGGCACCTTTAATGGAGATATGGTCTGTAAAACGGATCTTTAGGCATTTTGTGTGAGCATCATAGAGTGCGCTTACACAGACCTCGGTGGTATAGCCTAGTACGCACCTAGGCTGTATGGTACAGACGATTGCTCCTAGGCCACAAACCTGTACATCATGCTACTGTACTGAATACTGCAGAAAATTGTAACACAGTGGCGAGTATTTTTGTATCTAAACATACCTAAACATAGAAAAGGTACAGCAAAAATACACTATCTTATGAGACCACTGTCACATATGTGTTCTGTTGTTGATTGAAACATTGTTTGTTATGCAGCATCTGACTATATCAGACTGTCTTTTCAAAGATGTTTACACAGCAAATAGTATATACATTATATTATTAAAAATTATATATGTACAAATGATAGGCTGATATATGTATATTTATGTAATATATGTTTGTATGTATATAGGCATACATAGAACTATAATAAATATGTACATGTATATGTTTATACCCATATATTTTATATCGATACCAGACTATGTTTTCAAGGATATTTGTGTAGCAAACAGCCTTGGAAGCTAGAGTTAGCTTTTGGGTAACAGAGAAAATTTATTTACTTTTCAAGATAGAAAAGAATAATTAGAAGTAGAAAATTTGTTTACCTTCCCTCCTCTTCTGGGAGAAGATGTGCTTACATATTTTTATTAACTCTTCCTCAGATATAAACAAAGGGCAGGTCTGCCAGCAGCCCCTTAAATGACTGGGACGTTCCTAAGGGCAGCATCTCTCAGCTGAGGCACAGACCTATGCCACAAACATAGCAACCACCTGGCCCACCTTGGACCCCATGGGACAGATGGGGAAGGGGAACTGTTGCAAACAGGTGACGTGAACAGAAGCTTAGGAAGCCGTCTGTGCTGTGAGTGATAAACTGTTAAATCCACTTGGGCTTACTGTTTCCTTCCCAATCGGTTTTATGGAAGTGTGGCAAGCCAATCAAGTACGTATGCTGCTATTCAGGGACTGCTTGACAAACCGTTAAGCAGGTATTCTTCAAAGAAAATATCCAAGCATCTAATAAGCATATGAACATGTTCTCCACATCATTAGTCATCAGAGAAATGCAAATCAAAACACTATGAGTAATAAACATTTACAAAAACAGCGAACTATTTCTTCTTTAGCATTACAAATTTTCTATCAGAAAATTTCCACCAAAATGTTGGCACGGATGTGGAGCAATTAGGACTCTCACAGACCAGGGATAGGAGTGTATATTAGTACTGCCACTTTGATAAAATGTTTGCCAATATCTACTAATGCTGAGCATATTCATAAAATATGATCTACCAATTCTACTCCTGAGTATCTATGGAAAGAAATATGTACATACGTTTGCCAAGAGACATATACAAGAATGTTCACAGCATCATTAATTATAGTGCCTGTCAAATGGAAACAATCCAAATCTATCAATGGTAAAATAGATTTTTTTTAAAAAAAATTGTTATAGTAATGCAATGGAACAGTCTTGTATTAGTTTTCTATTAGTGCCATACAAATTACCACAAATTCAGCAGCTTAAAACAATGCAAATTTATTATCTAATAATTCCTATAGGTCAGAAGTCCACATTGGTTCAACTTATTTGTGTGATCTAAGACACAAAGTGAAATGAAGGTGTTGTCTGGCTGGACTCTTACTGGGAGGCTCTTGGAAATATGCACTTCCAAGCTCCTTGAGGTTCTTGCCAGAGTCTAGTTTCTCAAGGGCATGGGATTAAGACTCTTTTCTTTGCTGGCTATCCCCTAGGGGCTGTTCTTAGATACTAGAGACCTCTCTCTAGTCCTTGCACCTGAGTCTTTTTATAGGCGACCCAGAAATAGCACATTGAATCCCTGCCATGCTTCAAAAATCTCCAACTTCTCCTCTGCTGGGTCTCCCTTGCTTGTTGCCAGAGTAGGAGCTCTGCTTTAAAGGCTCGTAAGTCAGATTGTATCCACCCCTATTGTGAATGTCTCTGCTGTACACATATCCACATGTTCCAGAAGTTAGGGTGTGAACATTTTGCGCCTACCACAACTCTAAACAATGAGAAAGAATGAACTATTGCTATACCCCAAAACAAAGGTGAATATCATAGACATAGTGTTGAGTAAAAGAAGCAAGGCCAATAGAATACATATGTATAATCCCATTTAATAACAGATTCGGCTTTTAACAAACAGGCCAAACCAATTTACAGTGGTAGAAATCAGAATATTGTTCATATTCAGAAGGACAATGACCGACAGAGCATTCTAGCCTTTGAGACAAAAATGATTAAAATTAATTAAAACTACTAAAAATATTGTTAAATCTTACTGATAAATTTCAACTATGATGGAGAGGTTGATATGTATTAGTGATAGGCATTAGAAAGTGAAATTAAAAAGTAAAAAGAAGGCAATTATTATTTATAAGGAATAAAAAGTTGAAAAAAGTTGTAATTATAAATACTTTATATGTCTCAGCTATGAATAAAATTTATATATTATCAAAAAATGGTTTTAAAAAATGGTTATCAACATATTTTAAAACTATCATAATCATATCAGTGCCACAGAGAGAGAACAGACATATGTGTGTGAATATGTGTGTAGGAAGCCAGGCAGATGATAGGCAAAACTGAAAAGTGAGGAAATAGCAGAATATATATACTTTATTCAGAAATATGGGGATAAGTAGTAACTAAAAATACCTGTGAGAATTAAAGGTGCTTACCTCTAGAGACCAAATACTGATATTGTAGAGACATTTTTTTATCTTGAGAGTACTATTTCATTTTAGTAGCTATATAAAGGTGCTACTTTAATAAAAAAATTCAATAAAAATAAAAACAAAATATGAGATGGCCAAGATTGTAGAATTATCTAAAACAGCACTCTCACTCATTGATTTCCTTAGGCCTACATCAACGGGATTTAATGTAATTATTCTGCAGAATAATTCTTTTCTCTAAAGGACTCATCACATCAGAGCAGCTCCTTTCAAGATTAGAGGATTCATTTCTACCACTAAATATAACCCAGAGCAGTTCTGTCCTGATTCCCACCTCCTATGGTCATGTTAGATATTGCCTACCTAGCATGGAACTAGCTCTTGGATTTTCCACTGCTATTTGCCTATATAAAACAGTAACACTGCAAATCTTGGGATTTATTTTGCTTGAACAGAGAATTATCTTTTATATGGTTACCCCTTGGATGCTTTTCAGGTTTCAGAGATGAGTTTTAGCAAGTATCATTATTTATAAAATGTGTTGACATTCTCTGGAAACCAATATGAAGATGGTTAATGAACCAAATTCCATAGGGTTTAATTTGTGTGGGCTATAGTTATATCAGCTTACTAAATAAGAACAAATAATCATCCTAAATAATTTAATTTAACATGGAAAATCAAATTATCAAAACTAGAATCAAGAATTTTATCTAGATATATCAAATGCATTTCTCTAACTCTCAAGATATTTTTATTCTACTTTTACCTCCTTTTAAAAGAAAACCCAGATCATATTTTGAGAGGTATGAGGAAATATCAACCTATCTATTGTTTAGTGTTGTGGGAGAAAAGAAAATGTATAGTTTTATGTTGAAATATACATATATTATAGAAAATAGAGAACACAGAAAAATTCAAAAAGAAAAAGAATCTATAATCCTACTATGCCAATATTATTTTTATATATCTATAAATACATACATTAAAAGTTATAATCACACTGCATTATGGCTCTATATTCTGATTTATTAATATATTTTGACCATTATTCTAAACCATTAACTATTAGGTGGGGCAAGGGCAATAGACGTAACCTAAACATTTGTACCCCCATAATATGCTGAAATTAAAAAAAAACATGCTTTTTCATGCTTATGTGATTATCATATAATTATACCACAATTTATTTCTTTGTAACCTATTTTAGATTGTGACATTGTTTTTAAATGTTCACCATTATAAACAATACTGAGTGAATATATTGTCTATAAATTTTTGTACCTTATTAGGATAGATCCCTGGAAGAAGTCAATAGTTGTAAATTTTTTTATGACTTTGTTACCAAATTGTTGGCTAAAAAGGACATTCCTATTTATAGCTTACCGAGGAGGATGAGGTGGCTACTTCCTCAATGCATAAAGACTAATAATTTTTATTTAATTTAAAATGTCAATTTGATAAGAAAATATAGGGTATTTTAAATTTATTTTTCTATGTTTTTAAGCAAGTTGAATGCTTGTCATTTGATAATATATTAGGAAGATTAACACTTTGTTCTAATGGTTACAAGTATTTCTTTTAATTTCATTTTTATTAATATTATAGTCAATGTTTACCTTTATAATTAAACATATCATTCTCAGCTCTTGTTAAAAATTCTACTTAATTTTTAATTAAAATCTCCTTTACCATTTCATAAACTACAACAAATAAATCCTTGTATTATTTTCTTTTTCTCTTCCTTACATTTAACTATTACAACTCTGCTAGAATGAACTTATAACAAAGATGTAACCTTTTTTATTCTACATAATGATTTACCTCTTTATGGTCAATTCAGATTTCATGAAAATTTAATTTTAAATCTATTCAATGCACTTACTAACTTTCAAATAAAAGTTCCTCAATTAATAAAAGTCTAAAATTTTACAAACATCTTTAAGCTGACTCAGGAGGCATGTACATACAAAATACAATTCCCTACAATCTTTCTTTAAAAGAGAACTGAGAATCCAAACATAAGCACTTGTGAGTTAAATATAAATGACATAATTTACATAAGATATATGATATAAATTACTGTTATTTTATGATTATTAAAATAATTATCAGACATTGTCAGTAAGATTTTTGTTTCCTTGATTCAAATTATGGGCATGGAAATATATATAAATGTAAATAATAATCTGATTTATTTATAATAATAATACAAAAATTATATGAAGCCCTGTAGCAAGCCCAAAAGATATCTGTATTTTTGGTGCACACACAAATGCACACGCTCTCACACATATATACATATATGAAGGGAGAGAGAGAAAAAAAGAAGCTTTAAAAAACTAGTTTACACAGGAAACTAAATCGATGTGATTGTCATGGCTCAGTCCATGGCTGAACTGTGGAGTGTTGCCCAGTTCTTGGGCTCTGGGCTTGGAGGAACCGCAAGCCTTGGCCCGCAGGGCGGAGAGCGATGACAGACTCAGGGAGTGCGCGTGAAGAACTTCCTGAGAGGGAAGTCTAAGGGTGAAAGAGAAAGCACGTTTCCTAAGAGGAAATGGGTCTATCTCCACAAGTGGAGAAGACACTGTCTACTTCCATGTTTCTCTTTTTATATGCCTTATGTTTAGGTAAAGGTCAGTTATAACTATTCGTAACTATACATCACTGTTTTGGGGACTGAATTCTTTCCAGGTATGCACATGACTTAAAGGTTACGTTTCAGTCACTCTTTCTTAGTATGTGCGTGGCGGGGAAAGTGCCGTGACCTGCTTATGGTGTTTTTTCCATCCTCTGACTGGTGGTCAGTGTCCCATGGCCTAATGACCCCATTCTTTAAGACTGAAATAACTGTTCCCCCTTTATTTTTGTGCAACCATATTGTCCTTATTGTTTTCCTGTAACTACTTTCTCCTTTCTGCTTTTCTGATTTCCACTACCTCTCATTTGTTTTTCTGTCCCTGACATGATGATACCAATAAAGGAGTAAAACGAGACTGAACCAAGGCTCTGGTTTCTTTGAAAGGTTCTTTGGGAGCTATTTTCCCAGTAGTGTCTCCTGAGCAGCTATGCGCTGAGACAGTGGTTGAACTGTAGTTACCTCCTACCAGGTCAAGAATTTAGTTGTTCATTTCCTGAAATATGCAGGCCTCTAACAATGCCTCCTGGAAACAAAGTCTCTTTCTTCCAGAGCAGGTGCTCAGTCCTACTTAGAGAATCTCTAACATATCCAGGCTGAATAGCCTCTTTATACACCTAAGAAAAGTGAAACTCTGGAGGTTCAGTTTAAAAACAAGTAATTGTGTATTAACCTTAATTTTCCAGGAAGTAAGAGAATGTTTGTTGATAGCTGGAGAGAGAGAAAAGAAAAATAAGTTATGAAAACAAAGGGGAAAATCAACATTTCTGCCTTTAGCCCTGCAAAACTAGCTATTTAATGCACAAAAATGCGGTCTCATTCCTAAAGGACCATGTAAAATACAAACAACATATGTTAGGGATTATGATTCTTCCATCTTGATTCTGTTTAATATAAGAACTTTTTTCCCTAGAACATACTCATAATGCTGGTGTGTCACAGCAACACACCATATGTAATAATAACAACAACGAAGAAACCAGTTTGATTTCTTCAAAGACACTCCAATATTATACACTGAAACAATATGGACAGCAAGTTAAATGGGTATTATGGAATAAGGACAACGTAACACCCAAAGCAAACAGGATGTCAGAGAATCCTGGGGCAGAAAAAATAGGGCTAAAGAGAGGGAACTTTCTTGTACTAAAGCAGGAAAGGAATGGTGTGGGAGAGTGGGGACCTCTTTTAAGAAAGGATTGGAGAGTCTTTAAAAGGACAGCACCAGCTCCAGCAGCAGTACAAGTCTTTGTAATGTTGCCTCTCAAACCTGGGTTTGGGCAGGCAACGCCTTCACAGACAACAGCCTCCAGTTTAACAAACCATTTTAAAACATAAATAATAGTTTGAGAATATATCCATGAATGTCATTAAAAATTAGAGTAACTTTTGTGGGTGTTGAAAAACAGTTGTTCTTTGACTAATAAAAATCATACAGTACAGATTGTAAAAGCTCATTTAAATAGATCATGATCATTTTAAAATAAAACTTTAATAGTATTAAAATATTAACAATTTTATAGTATCTTGTCACAAAATGACTGAAAAATATAAAATCAGAAACCCTGAAAGTATTATGCCTGTCTTCTCTTGGAGTTATATCTTGTTATTGTAATAGAGTATATAAGATTTTTCCATATTTAAAATTGATTTAGCATTTTGAAAATTTATATCCAGAATTATTTATTTGATTATTTGCTATTTTTCACATTGCCTATTCCTTAAATGGTTGTAGTGGACACCGGGTCATCTCTCAGCCATGTTTGAACAAAGCAGTTCTCAGAACACCTGTTCTCACACAGATTGTTTCTTGTTGATCTGCCTCAAGACACCTTGTGACTTGCAAACAAGCCAGGGTGCCTTGACCCGCAAACGGGAAAGGGCAAAGGAGGAGACGCACTCGTTAACTCCCTGAGGCAGAGCAGTGAGAACCAGTCCATGCTGAGACGAAAACATTCTGGGAACAGAAAATAGTGGTGGGAAAAGCTGGGGTAGACTGGGACAGATGCCAAAAGAACAGTGTTAAAAATAAAGCCGCTGCAAGCAGGAGCTGCTGCAGTCTTGTATCGTCTGTGTGTGTCTGTCGTTTGTTGTCTGTCTTCTGTGTTCACTTCTCCTCCCCAAGTGGAGCCACAACAATAATCACCCAAAGTTCTATACTTAAAAATTGGAAGACCCAGAAAAATGGACTCTAAAACTCAAAAAATATATTTTGAAATGTATAGAAAAAATAAAGATCTATAAATAAATCTTATTTTATTTTTATAAATATTTTGTTTTATCCTATAACGTCAGGATTTCCTAGCTGAAAGACCATACATGGATTTTTTTCATCTAACCTCACATGTCTGATTCCTTCCTTATTTATCCTATTCTGTAGTGTATTACTGTTTATCTTGCATAAACATTTCACTATAAATATGGTATAATATGGTCTTGCTTTAAGCAATTCTCTACTGCAAAACAGTCTATACCTGAAAAAGAAACCAATAAATGTTAACGTAGATGTGGAGAGACAGGAACACTCATACACTGCTAGGGGGATTGCAAACTAGTACAACCTCTGTGGAAAGTAATATGGAGATACCTCAAAGAGCTACAAGTAGAACTACCATTTGATCCAGCAATCCCATTACTGGGCATCTACCCAAAGGGAAAAAAAAACATTCTATAAAATAGACATCTGCACTGGAATGTTTATAGCAGCACAATTCACAATTGCAAAGACGTGGCAACAACCTAAGTGCCCATGAATACATGAGTGGATTAATAAAATGTGGTTTCTGTGTACCATGGA